>VZRL01002612.1:119118-145708 GCA_013397895.1 Origma solitaria | reverse complement strand
GGAATGGCCTGCAGCAATAATGGTCTGCAGCAATAATGGTCTGCAGCAGGAATGGCCTGCAGCAATAATGGCATGCAGCTATAATGGCCTGCAGTGGGAATGACCTGCAGCGGGAATGTGCTGCAGCAATAACGGCCTGCAGCAATAATGGTCTGCAGCAATAATGGTCTGCAGCAGGAATGGCGTGCAGCGGGAATGGCCTGCAGCAGGAATGTCCTGCAGTGGGCTGTGAGCGGGCGGCACACGGAGGGGGTGTCTCCACACCCCAGGGCTGCTCATGTGGGCCTGTGAGCAGCTCAATTATTGTAAGTTTGTTAGTGCTTCTGCTTTGGGGGGTGAAAGGAGAAGACTGAAAGGCCATGTGTGTGGTTTTCATGGAATTATGGAACGGTTTGGTTTGGGAGGAACATTAAAAATCACCTCATTCCACCCCAGCCATGGCAGGGACACCTTCCCCTGTCCCAGTCTGCTCCAAGCCCATCCAGCCTGGCATTGGGCATTTCCAGGGGTCCAGGGGCAGCCACACTTCCCTGATTTTCCCTGCTCCCACACCTGGTGGTGTCTGTGTGTCCCGGGAGATGCTGCTCAGCACACCCAGGGGCTGCTGGAGTGGGTGACGCAAAAAAAGGCAGAAAATCACCAAAAGGGGAACCCAAACCGCAGGGCTTCCCTGGCAGGAAGCGGCTGCTTCATAAAGCTCATCCCTGCTCCCCAGAGCTGCTTCCCGTGGAGAGGATTTGGGGCCAGACACTGCAAATTTGGGGTTTCAGAGGGAGAATTTAAGCTCAGCAGGTTTTAACCCACATGCAGGCAGCCAAGCAAGAGCTGCAGTGAAACCAACACCCCCAATATTTATAAATATTTTCTGCATTGATTTCAAAATAAGGAAGAAAAGGGTTGACATTGTCCTGGGCTGCAGGTGAGGGCTCCTAATCCATCCATCTGCTCCCTGATCCTGCTCAGGGAACACGGGATTTGATCCCTCTGGGAGCTGTGGGACAGGGAATAGCCCTGGAAAACCCCTGGGAAAGGCAAAACAACCCTAAATTCAACCAACCCCCGTCCCAACCCCACTAAACCCATCCAAACCCTGCCCTTCCTGGAAAAAAAAAGGAGAAAAATGGTCATTTAATTTTTAAAAAGTCCTTAAATGAAATACATTGCTGGCAGGGGATGAAATTTGAATGCAGCTGAGGCTTTTTGCAAAACCCTGAAAAAGTCACCAGGCAGAGCCTTCCCTGGGAGGGGTTTGCCCCCAGGAAATGAGAATGAAAAGGTAAAAGGCTGCTGGGAGCACCAGGCTGGGGCTTAGGAAGGGCTGGCTGGGTTCTTCCAGCCTTAAATCCAATCAGTGAGGGATGGAAGAGGATTTCTTGTGTCCCAGGGTCCCCTCTCCCATGGACAGCACTCAGCGCCGAGCCTCTCCCACAGGCAGGTGAGGAGTTCCCTATTTAATCCATTTCATTTCCTGCTTATTCTTTAACATAGTTTTAAAAAAATTATTATTTTCTGACATTTCATTTAAACGTTTAGCCCAATAAAATATTTTACAAACCAGCTGTGGTGTGTGTCTGCTCATCCCAGTTTTAGGGCTCAGCGTTATAGAAGAATCTCTTAAGTCCACATGGTGCAGAAAAAGGAATTTACAAATAAATAACTGCACAAAAATCCTCTCTTCTCCCAGCATTCCAGCAAGGGAAAAAAAAAAAAAGGCTCTTTCTGGTGATGACAATAATTAATAATAAGTTGGAGATCCCTCGGCAGAGTCACCCCCGTGGCAACAAACAGACGTCATCATAGGAAACAATGGTGGTAACTTTTATTTTACAGCTTTATACAGAAAACTCCCCACTCTCTGCACCCCACCGAGTGTTAATAGCACAGCTAAAAATGAATGGCAGGTCCTCAGCATTCCCAAAATGCTGAGAGCTGAGGAAAATGTACGGATTACGGAAAGCAACGATGTCACTACGAGGCAGGCATGGGTTTTTTGTTGACTTGTATAGCACCGTCAAGAACAGGTTCTTTATTTGAAAACTACAGTGAGGAATAAAAAAGTAGTCAATGGTAAAATATCATCCAACCCAAAAATCTCTAAACAACCAAAAAATAAAGTTAAGCTACCCTCTCTTCTCGCCCATGATTTATAATGTTATAAGTACTGTACAATTCTCTTTGTTTCTGTAATAATAACTTTATTATTATTTTATTATTATTAAAATGCCTGATATTTAGTGGCACGAGTAAAAAAATTAAAATAAATTAAGAAGCAGAGGCCAATCACCGGACAGAAAGCTTCGGACATGGTCAATGAGTAACACTGGAATTCTGGGATTCCCTGGACACGGACAGAGGCAGGATGAGGGCACTCCGGGATTCACTTGGCTGGCATCTTCTCTGCCATGTGCTTCTGCTGGCTCTCGGCGTGCCTGGGGACAGGCAAGGGCTGTTATTCCCTGGGCCAAGGAAAAGATGGAAAACCCGACCCATCTGCCCCACAGCGAGCTGGGAATTGTGTTCTCCCAAGGGAGCCATGGAGTGAGGGGTGTGCGATCCCTGCCGAGCTGGGAATTGTGTTTTGTGTGATCTCTGCCGAGCTGGGAATTGTGTTTTGTGTGATCTCTGCCGAGCTGGGAATTGTGTTCTCCCATGGAGTGAGGGGTGTGTGATCCCTGCCGAGCTGGGAATTGTGTTTTCCCAAGGGAACCACAGAGTGTGGTGTGTGATCCCTGCTGGGCTTTTTGTCTTACCAGCTATCTAATGTTACTATTTCAGTGATTCCAAAGCTCTCTCAGAGGTCCAGCCCTCCACAGACAGATCCCTGTCCAGCCTGGACTTGGACACTGCAGGGATCCAGGGGCAGCCACAGCTTTTCTGGAATTCCATCCCAGCCCCTCCCCACCCTCCCAGGGAACAATTCCCTCCCCATATCCTGCATGGAAAAAGCTTTAGGCCCCAAATTCTGATGGCAGAACCCTCCCCAGGCTGCTGATGACAAGCTGGGAGCTGTGAGGGGAGAGGAATTCCCAGAGGAGCCTCCTGACCTGGTGAGGTCCTCGATGTCCACCAGCATGGCGTCCTGCTCCGTGTGCAGCTCGTCCCGGATCAGCAGCAGCTGCACCAGCTCCTCGTTCAAGCCTGACCCAGGGACAAATGGGATGAGTTTGGGATGGCCTGGGCAACCCCAGGCTGGGATTTTCCCCACCAGGTGCCACATCCCCACAGCTTTTAAATCCCTGCAGGGATGGGGACCCCACCAGCCCCCTGGGCAGCTGTGCCAGTGCTGGACAACCATTTCTATGANATATTTATATTTACATTTATATTTATTTTATATTTATATTTATATATATTTATCCCAGAAAACTCTTCTTAATTAAACGAGACAGACCCCAAATAACAAACCAATTAGCACTTACTTTCTATCTGTGAGTGCAGGTCATTGACTATCACCTGTAGCTGCCCGATGGTCATGTCCCTCAGGTCGGTGGGCTTTAAACTCCTCTTCATCAGGCATTCACTTATATGAGGCNNNGGATGGGATGGGATATGGGATGGGATGAGCAGCCCCAAGGCAGCACCAACCTCCAGCCTCTCATTCCTGGCACCCACCCTGCTCCCATCGCACCCCTGCAGCTCCCGAAGCCAATCCCTTCTCCCCCACCCCTCTCCATGGCTGCCATCCCTGCGAGCCAGAGCCACAGGGCAGTGGCTGTCCCAGGGCTGTCCCAGAGCTGTCCCAGGGCTGCAGTCACCCCGGAGCCACCCCCAGCCCCACTCACAAGGTCTGCTACCGGTGACTTCTTCCTGTTCTGCTTCTCCACCTCCACCTGCATCTTGGCCATGGGCTTTGCCATAGCCAGGGCCATCTTGGCCTCAGCCTGGAGCTTCTTCTGCCTGGTGAGGAAATCCATGTCATCCAGGGACTCCGACTCCTCCTCCGTCGTGTCTCTGTCAGAGTAGGACGAGCTCTGCTTGCTCTGGGGAAGCAAAGAAAGCTCAGCAAAGTTTGACCTATTTTTTGTGCTCTTTCCTACAGAAACTGTGAAGGGCACTGATTTGTTTTTTCCCTTAATCCACAAGATTATCTTTAAAAATCAGAGTGATTCCCAGCTAGAGCTCCTTGGCTTTGAAGGGAAAGAGGAGCCCAGCAGATCAGTCGGTGTGGAGAGGCCCCAGGGGCTAAGCTGGAGGGAAACATCTGGGGCTGGGCTGTGATACCCACAAAGGAAGGTCACATCCACACGGGAAAAGAGAGGAAAGCTGCTGGGAGCTGATAGCACCTCCTATCCATTCCCGGGTAATTCTCAGAGCCAAAAAGAAAGGCAGAGAGGCAGGAAGGAAGAAGGCACCTCACGTGAAGGTCCACAGCAGCCAGGAGTGATTTCTTATCTGTGCCTCAGCATCCTGGATTTTATTGAGGGCTGGGAATGCTGCTCTGGGCTTTAGGGCTGCTGTTCTAGCAGGATCAGCTCCTTGTCAGCTCCCTCACGGATTCCTGTGGCTTCCAGGCTCCAGAGGCTGAGCTCCCACACCTACCATGGGTGACAGGGGTGTGTCCAGGCTGGTCTCTGTCTTGCTGTCATCGCCATCGCTGTCCTTGTCACTGCTGCTGTCGTTCACAAAGCAGATCTGCAGGTTCATCCCACTCTGCAACCTGGCGGGACAGGGACAGGTGGCACTGCCATCCCCGGGGGCTGGGACTGTCCCCAGCCCTCCCAGTCCGGCAGGTGACACCAGTCCAGCTGGCACTGGGAGCTGGGACTGTCCCCAGCCCTCCCAGTCCAGCAGGTGACACCAGTCCAGCTGCCACTGGGAGCTCAGTGTCACTGAATGACAGAGCTTCTACCACCACCTATTGATAAACTGCAGAATTAACCACACACTGCAAAGATTCTTCATTATTTTCTAATTGACATTATTTTTGAATATCATTATTATTTTTGACTATTCGGCTCTGATTACATACAATAAAATACGGTGAATACATATAAAAGATACTGAACACATTAAAAAATATATAAATTATGTGTGAATAAAGAATAAAAAATTAAAGACAAATGTATAAAAATATAGGTAGCATATATAATAATATGTATTATAAAATATTTTGTCAATGACGGGAATTGTTTATTCAGTTTGTATCCAAGGCACTCCTGTAACACGAGGCTTTATTCCGGTGTTTTTCAGACCCCCAAGCTCCATTGGAATTGATTAACCCCACCCAAATTCACCTCCTCAGGAATGATTTTCCCTGGAGGAGCAAGGGAGGGACACCCAGTGCAGCCTGAGGGAAGGGAAAAGCACCGGGGAGAGACCTCCCATCACATCCTGCTGCTCCTCATTCCCACTGTGCTGGGAGCTCGTGTTGGTCCTTGGGAACTGCAAACTCCTGTTCTCCATTTATTTCTGTGGAGTTTATTCGTTATTATTACCAGAAAATAAATAGAATTGATCACTGTTTGTGGTGAAGGAGGTGAGGCTGGGGCTGCCCCGGGATCCCTGGAATTGCTCCAGGCCGGGTTGGACATTGGGGCTTGGAGCAGCCTGGGACAGTGAAGGTGTCCCTGTCACGGATGGGCTTTAAGGTCCCTCCCAACCCAACCTTTCCATGATCCTACTCTGGAATTCCACACAAAAACATGGGAACAATGGCCTGCAAAGGTTCCTGCAGGTCCTGGAACTGGGAACACTTTCCTGGATTATAAATATTAACAAACACCAAAGCCTCCAGGCACAGCTGGCAGTTTCTGGGGGCACAGCTGCCAAACCCTGATGAGCTGCATTAATTAGAACTGTGCTCTAATTACCAGACAGCAGCTCCTGGTTCAGCTGTAACTACACACAGCAAAGCTGTTTTCCCTTTCAAATGATCTGCAGCTCAATTTAATTCCACAACTGCGCCTCTCCCCTGGAACAGAACTATTCCTCCTGGAATTCTGCCTCCCTAAGACTCTTTTCTTCTCCCACTCCATGGCAACAGGTAGAGCTTCATTCCCAGCATGGGAGGTGTTTGATGCTTCCCCAGTGCCATGGATTACACCCAGCTGAACATAAACAGGACTTTCTGGAGTGCATTCGATGCAAAAATCTTAAAAATCCACGGGAGGAATCCACGTGCAGCTCCAGGGATGGAGCCATGGAGCAGAGCTCCAGGATGTGGAGGGGAGGAAGGACAACAGGTTAAAGCTTGTGTTGTCCATTCTCTGGTGCTTCCTGAGCGTGGATCAGAGTTCCAGAATCATTTTGGTTGGAATTCCCAAATGGTTGGGGTTGGAAGGACCTTAAGGCCCACCCAGTGCCACCCCTGCCATAGCAGGGACACCTCCCACTGTCCCAGGCTGCTCCAGCCTGGCCTTGGGCACTGCCAGGGATCCAGGGGCAGCCACAGCTACTCTGGGAACTCTGTTCCAAATCCTAAATAAAAACCTGAAGGAAACCTAACTCACAAAACTTCACCTCATTTCCTTTATCCCCTGAGCACCCAAATATTTTTCCACCCAGTTTTAAATGAGCATTTTCCCACATTATTTACAAGCGTTCACATAACACGCAAGTACTGTGTTCAGACGCTGTTCTAAACACAGAAAATTCAGGAATACATTGGAAAGCAAAGAGCGAGGGCAGGTTTGGGGTGTCCCATCGGAAGGATTCCCGTTCTTACCGGGAGGACAGGCTGGGCTTGCCGCTCTTGCTGCAGCTCGTGTAGAGCCCGGGGCCATCGTCAAAGAAACTGCCCAGGGCCAGCTTCTGCCGGATGGACTCGCGCTCATTCTTCTGCGCCTGCAGGGAATGGACACGGCCGGGGTGAAGCTCTGGCCACGCCATGGGAAGGGCATCTGTCCCTCCAGCCCTAGCACCCAGCTCAGCACGTCCAGCATCTCCCAAAAATCCCACACCTGGATGGACCTCAGAGCCCATCCCAGTGGGAATCCCCATTTGCATCTCCCAAAAATCCACACTTGGAATCTCAGAGCCCATCCCAGTGGGAATCCCCATTTGCATCTCCCAAAAATTCCATGCTTGGAACCTCAGAGCCCATCCCAGTGGGAATCTCCATTTGCATCTCCCCAAAATCCACACTTGGAACCTCAGAGCCCATCCCAGTGGGAATCCCCATTTGCATCTCCCAAAAATTCCATGCTTGGATGGACCCCAGAGCCCATCCCAGTAGGAATCCCCATTTGCATCTCCCAAAATTCCACACTTGGAACCTCAGAGCCCATCCCAGTGGGAATCCCCATCTGCATCCCCCAAAATGCCACCTTTGGATGGACCACGGAGCCCATCCCAGTCAGAATCCCCATTTGCAACTCCCAAAAATCCCACACCTGGATGGACCACAGAGCCCATCGCAGTGGGAATCTCCATTTGCATCTCTCTCCACATGGAATCAGGGAATGCTTTGGGTTGGAAAGCACCTTAAAGATCATTTGGCTCCAACCCAAACCTGCTGATGGACCTGTCCTTATCCCCCCACACACACGGATATCTGAACCCTTATTATCCCTATATCCACACGGATTTCTGAAGCCATATCCACACCTCCACCAAGGTCACACTCGCCCCAGCAGCATCTCCCACTCCCCTGAGCAGCTCCCAACCCCACACAGTCCTTCTGCCAATGTGCCCAGGGATGGACTTTTAACCATCGTCATCGAATTATCCCTGCTTTTAAAAATGGATCTATATATATTAATAATGAATTAATAATTTATATGTATTAATAACAACCACCACAGTGATCTGAAATTAATCCCTGATCAATAACTGTGCAATCAATGTGTAATAAAAGCAAATCTCAGATCTAGATTCAAAATCTCTCCCAGTGTCTGTCACTCATGGATCACATGCCACCACGGACAACAAATTCAGGAAGTTATTGATAGAAGGAACCTTTTGAAAGCCTTAAATATTTAATTATAAAATAATAATCCGCAATCTAAAAAATATAACAAAAGGAAAGAGAGCAGGCAAGGCTGGGCTGCTTCCATGGGGTTAATTCACAGAATTGTGCTTCCCATAGCCCACCTAAGGAAAAAAAAGCAGCACCTTTTTGTACAAGGAAGTGTGACAAAATGCAAATTATTAACCTAAAATAGCTAATGATTTAATTCCAGAGCTGATTATATACATTATTACCCTGCCTTTTAAATTGTTAATCCCTCACCAAAATACTTCTTTTGTAACCTAACTCCTTTTATTTCCAATCGTTAAAATAATAAAAATAAACCCCATGATACCAAGGGGTACCAAGTTTCTGGGTTGAGCTCCAGGTTTCTGAAATTCTACCCCAAACTGTTGTTGGTTTAGGTTTCAGTAATCAATACCTCAATCCCATGGAGACAGATTTAGGATTAAAAATATCCAGCCTTGCTGGGGAGGGCAGCACAGGGCAAAAAAATATGGAAAAATGAGCAAAAAGAATTTTTTAATAGGCTGGAAGCAGCGTGAGGGAGGGTGGTGCCAGCTCCTGGTGCTGCCCAGCTCAGGGTGCCCTTGGCTGTGCCACTCCATCCATACTCCATCAGGTCCTGGAAATTTCCCCTTCCCCAGCTCAGATGATCCTCTCCCACATCTTCCCAGCTAAATTTGCTTTTCCTTGTGCTCCGAGCGCAATCCAGCGCCCACAGCACATCCCCACCTCCTCCTGCCCAGCCCCCACTCCAGCTGGGCCCTGTCCCTCCCCAGAGCATCCCCAGTCCTCCGTGAGCACCCGAACCTGCTCTTTGCCCATTCAAATACAGGCAGCAATGGACATTTTTCCTCCTTTCAGAGCGATCTGTCTCCCCAGATCTGTTTTAATTTCGCCATTTCCCACCAGGACCGGCTGCTCGCAGGCTGACATCTGTACATTTAATCAACGTGCAATTTGTTTTCTCCACCAGGTCATTACTGAGGATTCTAAATAACTCTGCTCCCAGGCCTGAGCTGGGAATATCCCATTTTCCAAGCCAGGCCCAGGCGAACGACCATAAAGAAATCAAGAGTCCTATTTGTTATTATTATAAAAGGGGGAGCAGTTCGTGAGGAATAAAACACACCTCAGGGAACAGGACTTTTGGCTTTGGATAAATCACCTGACAGCTGCACTTGGCATCCAGAGCAGGGTATGGAAAAACAGAAATGGAGAAGGGAAACAGCAAGGGGAGGTTGATTATCAAATATCTGTCCTTGGTATAGAAGGAATAATGGGTCAAATCCTCAAAATGCAAAGGTAATTCCAAGCAAAACACAACCCCGTGGCATTTAAATGTGTATTTTGGCATTGACTCAAAAAATAAAAGCATTTCTGCTCTGTGCATAGCTAAGGACAATTCGGGTCTCACAATGATTAAAAAAAAAAAAGAAAAGCTGCTCTTGATTTTTAAGGGGAAACAGAACAATCCAGGGCGGATGTTTTCCTTCTTCCCCTTGGCCTTCCCGCTCGGAAGGGCAGCAGCCACCTGTGTTGGACTGGGGATGAGCACACAGTGCCAGCTTTGGCTGCGGCTGCTCCGGGGAAAAGGCCAACATTTCATGGAATCCTGCAATGGTTGGGGTGGGAAGGGACCAAATGCTCCTTTAGTTCCACCCCTGCCATGGCAGGGACACCTCCCACGGTCCCAGGCTGCTCCCAGCCCTGTCCAGCCTGGCCTGGGACACTGCCAGGGATCCAGGGGCAGCCACAGGGAAAACCATTCCAGCCCCTGCCCGCCCTCCCAGCCAGGAATTCCTAATTCCCAAGATCCCATCCAGCCCTGCCCTCTGCCATGGGAAGCCATTCCCTGTGTCCTGTCCCTCCATGCCTTGTCCCCAGTCCCTCTGCAGCTCTCCTGGAGCCCTTCAGGCCCTGCCAGGGGCTCTGAGCTCTCCCTGTGTCCTTCTCCTCTCCAGGTGAGCACCCCCAGCTCTCCCAGCCTGGCTCCAGAGGGGCTCAGCCCTGCAGCAGCTCTGTGTTCCCATTTGGCCGCGCTCCAGCAGCTCCAGTCCTCCTGCTGGAGCCCCAGCCTGGCAGCAGCTCTGCAGGACGGGGAGAATCCCCTGCCACCCATCCTGCGGTGCCAAATATTGCAGGGGCACTGGGAGCACTGGGACAAATTGTCAGGGACACTGGGAGCACTGGGACACACTGCAGGAGCACTGGGATACCCAGGCAGGGGCACTGGGACACACTGCAGGGGCACTGGGAGCACTGGGACACCCGGCCAGGGGCAGTGGAAGCACTGGGACACCCTGCAGGGCCACTGGGAGCACTGGGACACCCTGCAGGGGCACTGGGAGCACTGGGACACACTGCAGGGGCACTGGGAGCACTGGGACACCCTGCAGGGGCACTGGGAGCACTGGGACACCTGGCCAGGGGCACGGGGACACTGGGCCAGGCCACCAAAGCTGTTTTTTCCAGGCTCTGTCGTTCCCAGCCCTGGCCCATGGCTATATTTAAATTCCCAGAGCCACAGGCAGCCTCTCATTTATCTCTGCACAGCACAAGGGCTGTTCTGGGATTTACACACAAATCAGAGCCACAGAAAATGTGCTTTTAGCTCTTTTTTTTCCCACGGGGTAAATGTAACCCAAAGGCAAACTTCACGAGCCACGTCACAAAACGCCTTAAACTCCCGGGGGTTTCCAGGCAGGAGAACGCCTTTGGAAAGCTCTCCGATATTTTGTTTATCATCGGGAGATAGGGAACCAAGGAGGGAGGGATGGTTCTGCGCTGTGCCCGCGGAGTTTCCCTGCTCCGGCAGCCCAAGCCCAGCGCCCTGGGCGGGACTGGGCAGCGTTCCCGCGGCTCCCGGCGGGAGGCACACAAAGGCTCCTTTCTGTCCCTTTTTGTCCCTTACCTTTTTGGAAGTCCCCTCCCCGGGCGGCAGGGCTGCGTTGCTGCTGACGTCACCCGTGCCATCATCCCCCTCCCGGCTCATGTCCCTCGCTCCCGGCTCGTGGCGTGGCCGCGGCACCGCTCCCGGTCCCGATCCCGATCCCGATCCCGCTCCCGGTCCCGATCCCGATCCCGATCCCGATCCCGATCCCAACGGGACATCTCAGTCCTTCAGCGCTGCCCAGCCCGCACCATGGCATGGATGAAGGGCTGTCTCCGCGGCCCCGCGGCAATTCCCGGTCCGGGATGCTATTCCAGCACCTCTCGCCGCTCCCGGAGCACCTTGCTTTTCCCAAATAAAGGCAGGGAGTCCCGGGAGCGAAGGCTCGGCGAGGCTGGGAAGCCGCGTCCTTCTGCAGCCGCTGCCAGCGCCGGATAAAAATAACCGCGAGCCGGCACCGGCTGCACAAGGGCAGGAAAAATGCCGGTGTCTGATGTCAAAATCCCAGCCTGGCAGCGCTGCCCTGCCGCCAGGAAGGGCCTTTCTGCATGGGCTTCTCCCTTTCTCCATAGGCTTCTCCCTTTCTCCATAGGCTTCTCCCTTTCTCCCTGGCCTTCTCCCTTTCTCCATGGCCTTCTCCCCAGTGAATTCCCAGCCCTTGCTGGGGGTCCCGATCCCCCCCGGGGGGGCAGCGATGGGAACCACGAGATGGAATTTTCACTCCACACCGAAGCCCCACGGGGCTGTTTCCTGGCTAAATCGGCTTTTCCAGGTGCAAAACATCCTCCATTCCTTGGAATTAAAGAAGAGAGGCACACAGCCTTACCCTGCTCCCATTCTGGGGGTGTGCAGAGCCTGGGGATCCCCCAAAACTCCAGCCCCAGCTCCCAGGGGGCTCTGGAGACTCAAGACCCCAAAGCCTCCAGTTCCTGCCTCCAGCATCCTGCCCGGAGATCCAGGCTGCCCAGCACCCCAAACTGACCCCCACCCACACAAATCCCCTCCGTCCCTGCTGAGGTCCCATCCCAGCGGGAAAGCTTTGCCTGGATCAGCTGCAGGGAGAGGCAGAGCATGCGCTCAGGGCAGGCATTCCTGTAAGGAACCCTTAGAAAAATGGAAATTGCCACAATTTCTCCCCAAAACATGGCACAGCAGCAAGAAAAATCCTGATTTTTGGTGCAACACAACTATAGATGAATAATTTTAATTGCCCTGCAATGTTTAATGAGATAGCCAAGCCATGCCGACATCACTCCACCCCAAATGCAAATTCCACTTAAATTCCCAGCTCTAACAACACCCAAATGATGCATCACAGCACGAATCTAATCCGAATTTTCAGGGAAAACCCAGCAATAATAAATGTTTAATTCCATTCTTGTCCCTGGATGGTGCTTTGCAACTGTAATTCCCAAATGAAACAAATTGGTTCTCTGGATATTTCCTCATTTTCAGTTCCCCTCCGCCGCTGACTCATTGTGTCCTTTCCTGCTGCTGCTAAATCTGCTTCCTCTGCCGGCTGGGGATGGATCCCGACACAATAAATCCCAAATAAATAAACCATGGCACAGCCCCCGGGGAAGGATGTGGTGACAGGAGCACCGGGCTGGGCTGAGCCTGGGATTTGTCACAGAGTTCCCTCCTGATTGGTGACAATCCCACATCCGTGGTGACAATCCCACATCCATGGGGATGTGCCCATGGCCCTTCCCTGGCTGAGCTGGGTCCTGCTGTGCCCCAGTGCCCCAAAGGGCAGGAAGTGACACAACCCTAAAAATAGAAATAGAAAAAAATACATTCCACTCTTTCCACCCACAGTTTTTAGGATATTTTATCCCCCCTGAAAGCTGCCAGGCCAGCTCAGCTCTGCCCTGCCCTGCTGGGCTGCCCCAGGAGCATTCCCTGAGCTGATCCCAGTCTCCAGGGAAAATCCTGCATCCAGGAGCCACCCCATTCCAGGCCAGCAGAGAAACCCCAAACCTGGCTAAGAGGCACAGCTGGGAGCCCCTGGAACCGTGGCTGGGGGCACATTTGGGGCCCTCCCCAGTGCCAGGACCTGCTCCCTTGGGATAGGCATCTCCCTGCTGGAAAAGGCCAACCTAAATCCAGGATATCAAAAGGGAAATGGATTTTTGGATTCTCCCAGGGCAGGGACCAAACCCTTCGGTGTCCAGCCCCTTCCCTAGGTGACCTAGAGCCACCATTGTCCCTCTGCAGGGACCAAACCCTTCGGTGTCCTGCCCCTTCCCCAGGTGACCTACAGCCACCATTGTCCCTCTGCTTGGAACCACCCAAAAAAAGGCATCAGTGCCCAGGGCCTGCTGGAATCGTGATCCCACAGAAGGAACCTGCTCTCCCTGGGCACAGCTTCTCCGGAGGGGAAGAGCCTGAGTTTCCTTTCTAGCACGAAGGGAAAGCTCAGCCCGGCAGTATCTGGAGCAGGTCAGCTGGGGATGGGAGCACACGGAGCCAGCGCCGCCGGGAACGCCGGGATGGGCAGGGAAGTGATGAACCATCCCTGAGCGAGGCCAGGAAATAGGGCACAGCAAGTTTGGGGTGCCTGGAACATGCCTTGGTGGCTCCAGGACAAGGAAGGAGCGGAATTCCCCTCTCCTGAGCATAAAAAACATTGCAGGGGTCAGTGAAATCCCCCTGGAGACTGGGGCAGGAATCCTCCCCTTCCTGCTGGGATCAGCTCCCAAACATCTCCAGACACCGAGGCAGGAGGGAAAGCCCTGAACTCCCAGCAGAGTCTGAGGAAAGCTCTCCAAGGCTGCCGGAATTGTGTTTTAAGGCCATGGAGACTCAGGAGAGGGGATGGAGGTGCCTCCCAGGATCACGGAATTTCACATGGTCAGAACTGTCAGGGAGAGGTTCTTTCCAAGAGCGTGGGGGGACAGGACAAAGGGAAGGGTTTGGAACTGAGAGAGAGCAGGGCTGGATGGGATTTGGGAAGGAATCCTTCCCTTGGAGGATGGGGAGGCCCTGCCATGGATTGTCCTGAGGATGCCCCTGGATCCCTGGCAGTGTGTCCTGGAGGTGTCCCTGCCCACGGGGATGGGCTTTGAGGTCCCTTTCCATCCCAACTGTTCTGTAATTCCATGATTCCACCTCACAAAACATTGATTTTATGGCAAATGTTGGAACAAACCTCTCCCACCAGTCCCTGCCCAGCATAGACAAGGCACTTTCAAGTCCATAAAATTTAGGGATGAGCTGGCCCAAGGCCTCCCTCTGGCCATCACCCTGAGCTTCAGCACACTCCGAGTGCTTTCCCACCACTTGGCAGAGGTTTTTTTTGGGATTTGTGTCTGACAAAGCCCCAGAGCTCCACGACAAAGGCTCAATGTCATTGTCATCGCTGGGACTGGGGCAGGGGCACAGAGCTCCTCAGCTGTGCCAGCCTGGAGCGTCTCTCCACGGGCAAGGGGCCAGGCCAGCAGCCACTCCAGCCCTTCCACACGGGATTTGAATGGAATTTGAGCTTTTCCCCAAGGCCTGGCCCTTGGGGTTGTGCTTTGCCATCAGAATTTGCCCTCAGTTTCAAGGCAAAGATGACGGCTGCTGATTCCTGCAGCCTCCAAACCCCTCCTGAGATCAAACCAGAGAAACCTCATCAAGGATCCAACTCTCCTTCTTTTCATGAGCACTTCCTACTCTAAGCTTGTGAGTTTTATGGATGAATTCTGTGGTTCTGTGGGATCCTGGGTGGGGTGGGGGTCACCCAGACTGTCCTGGTCTATCCCTGGAGCTTCCAGCCTGACCCTGAGTGGCACCAGCACCTCCTGAATCCCCAGCAACACCAGCACCTCCCTGGCACAGGCTTTTCCAACAGATCCCTCTCAAATCCACACCAACAGAGTCAATCCTGAGCCCTGGACATATCCCACGTTCCAGGGAAACCCACAGATCCACCACAGCCCCTGTGCCACCTCAGAGATGATTTCTAAACCAATAAAATCTCTTCTCTCCTCAGATCTCTTTTTCTTTTTAATTTTCCTCGCACGTGTGGAGCCTGGAACCATCTCCAGAGCGACCCTGCTGCCAGCAGATAGCTCAGCCCGCGCCCGGTGCCAAAACACGGAGCCAAATCCTGTTCCCAGGGGCAACTCAGAGCCTCCTGCCTCGGGCACAGGCTCTGGGTGCCCCCGAATTCTCTGCCTTTAACCAGAAATCCAAAAATCCACGATTCAGATACATCAGCAATGGCAAAAACATGGATAAAGCCAGGAAGAGGCCTCGGAGCCCAGCTCTGCTGCATGGATCTGTCAGGCCCTGCTGGAAATCCAGACTTACAAAGCAGACTGAAGGCCTGGCTGAGGCTGCGGGCCAGGAAAGCCCAGCTGAGCCCCACAGCAGAATCCAGCCTTTATTTCCCGGCTAAAGCCTGGATTTGCACGCTGGGTTTGGAGCTCAGGAGCTCACAAAACATCACCCAGTGAGCGCCAGCCAAGGCTTTCCTGGTCAGACTGGAAGAGGAATTATGGAGCCCTAAATAAAATGTTTGACGAAGAGAAATAAATTGGAATAAATGAGAAAAGAAACATAATTAAGGGAGAAATTCATGGCATGGAGAGAGGCGTGATTCCAGGATGCAGCCATGGAAAAGACGGCAGACCCTGGGACCTTCAGACCACAGAGGATCCAACCTAAATTCCAGCAATTCACCTGGCTCAGCCCCACCACAAAGCCCATCCCAAACCCCAGGAGGGCCCAGCGCCGCCTGCATTTCCCAGCCCAGCCCTGACAGCTCATCTGTGGTGCAAATCAGGGATTTGGGTGGGAATCATCTGTGGTGGGAATCAGGGATTTTGAGGCCAGGAACAGAACCTGGCAGGAATATTCCCCTTTTCCTCAGCACCTGCCCCATTCCCAGCTCCCTCCCTGCCATGGATTCGGTGGCCCAGCTGTGACCTGGGCACGTCAGAGTTTTTCTGCTGGAATTCTTCAGAACAAACCCGTTTTGAAGTTCCCCCAGGCGCTGGCTTGTTCCTGTCTTTGATTTATTTTCAGTTTCTTGAACAGCTCCACAAAAAGGGGTGTGAGGAGAGAGCAGAGCAGATTAAACACTGCCACCTCCCTCCCCCGGGCAGCCACCAAAATCCCATCATTGCTGGCTTCCAGTCTGATCCCAAACCCCGGGATTGCCATCCACAAAAGGATTAAAACTCGGCCTTTGGGTTAATGGGGTTGGGAGGGGGCTGGGATGGCTCTTAATCTCTGCAGCGCCCTAGGAAGGTTTGAAAACAGATTTAAATTGAAAAGATGTTTCTCTGGATTTTTTTTCCCTAGGATTTGCATGGTTTCTGGCTGGTTTCCCTCCGATATCTCCGGGTTTGGAGGAGAGGAACCAATCCATAACCAAGCAGAGGATGGGAGCGGGGACAGGCGGCAGCGCTGTCGCAGTGACACCCCGGGATTTTGGCCAGGCCTGTGCCGCAGCTCGGCATCATCACCATCACCATCATCATCACCATCCCACCCTCCGGAGCAGCCTCCAGCCGGGAAACAATGCCCAACCTTTAACCCCTGCGTTCCTGAGTATGCTGGGAAAACATCCGCTGCTCCCAAACAATGGCACCATTTATCCCCGGCTGTCCAGAGCAACAGGCTCGGAGCTGTAGGCAAATCAAAAGGCTGGGAAAAAAAACCCAGGATGTTTTTTTCTGAAGAGGTTAAAAATGGAAATTCACTTCCAGAACTGCTAGACTGAAAATATTCTGTGGAAAAGCATTTCAGCTCTTCTCTCTGTTTTATATCTTTTCCCTGCGTGATGTATTTTGCATCCGAGATATTTTGTGGGAAAACACAGATTGAAGTTGGAATAAAACACGGGAGTGGAGAGAAAACAAGGATGGGGCGCTGGCCTGGGCAAGGCCCTGCTTGCCGAGGGTCCAGCTCCGGGAATGTTTGGGAATGAGGATTTTCCAAAACACTCTCCCTGCACACAGGCAGAGGCATTTCTCAGCATCGCCGCGGCACAGGGACAGATGTCGGTGCATTTAATAATCCGCCGGTGCCATCGAGCCCCTAAAAGCACCATCGAGCCCCTAAAGCACCATCGAGCCCCTAAAAGCGCCATCGAGCCCCTAAAAGCGCCATCGAGCCCCAAAGGAGCTGCTTCCCGTGCAGGTGCACCCGCAGCACCCACCCTCTCCTCAGAGGGAAATGAAAACACAAACCCAGCCCAGCCCAACTCTCCTTCTCCCCCTAAAACAATCCCGATGTTCCCCAAACGGGGGTCCCCCCGGGCCGGGGGCGGCGATGGCTGCTCACAGCACCCCATGGCCGCTCCGCAGGCAGCACGGGCACGCCGCAGCCCGTGAATCACCGTCCTGCGGGGCAGCTCTCGCATTCGCAAACGTGGGAAGCGCAGAAAATGCTCTGGAGCAGCCACCCCTGTGCTGCGGCAGCTCCGCGACGGCGAGCCGAGTCTCTCCTGCTCGGGGAGAGCTTTTATCCCGCCGGGAAGGCAGCGGCTGCGGGCACGGGGATGCGGGGAGCGGGCCCGGCAGGCAGCGGGATGTGGGCAGCGCATCCCGGCCCCGCTGCGCCTCCGAGCATCGCATGGCGAGCACAAAAGCCTCGCGGCTGTCCTGCCTGCCGAGCCCCGGGATGCTCGGGGCAAATCCCGGGATGCTCGGGGCGAGCCCCGAGATGCTCGGTGCGACCCCCGGGATGCTCGGGGCAAACACCGGGATGCTCGGGGCAAATCCCGGGATGCTCGGTGCGAGCCCCGGGATGCTCAGTGCGAACCCCGGGATGCTCGGAGCAAATCCCGGGATGCTCTGGGGAAAATCCCGGGGTGCCCGGTGCGAACCCCGCGATGCTCGGGGGGAGCTCCAGGATGCTCGGGGTGAACCCGAAGCGGCGGCCCGGCGCTGCCGCAGCCCCGGGGGTGGCTCGGCACGGGGCGGGCGATGGGCTGAGGGTGGCTCGGGGCTCTCGGGGCTGCCCAGGGCTGGGGGCCAGGCCGCGCTCGCCCCTTACCTGGTAGGGGCAGTTTTCCTGGTGAACCATCTCGGTGCATCATCCGCCGCTGCCGCCCCGCCGGCAGCGCCCGCAGCCGCCGCGGCCCCGGCGGGGGAGGAGGAGGAGGATGGGGAGCAGGGAGGAGGAGGAGGAGGCAGCCGGGGAAGATGGATGCGGCCGCGCTGCTCCGCCTGCGCAGCGGNGGGGGGCCGGGCCGGGGCCGCCTCCGCCCGCACGGCGCGGGGCTCCGGGCGGGGCCGCTCGGCCGTGCCGCTCCGGGAGCAGGGGAAAAACCCCCCAAACCCCTCCCACACGGCCTGGGGCTCCCTCGGCAGCGGAGATGCTGCGGCAGCCGCGGGTCCGAGCCCCGCTGACCGCAGGCGGCCCGGCGGGGGATGGAGCGGCTCCGGGGCACCCAGCACCGGGCGGCCCCGAAAGGACAGCCCCGACACCTTCCCTGCGCCGGCTGCTCGGCGATGCCGCGCGGGAATTGCTGCCACAGGCTCTGCCCTACATTCCCGGTTATTTTTACCTCCTGCAGCCGGCGGGGAGGGAGCGGAGCTGTGCCCCGGCTGTACCCACCCGGCCCCGGCCCCACCGCACTGCCGGCCCGGGTTCGGGACGGGAAAATCCACGGGACAAGGGGGAACGGCAGAAAGGTGAGCCGGGGAGGCTCAGGTTGGCTCTCAGGCGAAATCCCGCACTGAAGGATGAGTCAAGCATCGGAAGGGCTGCCCAGGGCAGTGGGGCAGTCACAGCCCGGGAACAGTGGCAATGTGGCTCAGTGGGCACTGGGCTTGGACTTGGTGACCTTGGAGGTCTTTTCCAACCACAACATGAACCCCAACAGCCTCACAGACAAGAGTCAGGCCCTGGCCATGGCCGCAGGGTGAGGACACACAAAATCTCATTTTCAGTCCCTGCTTTGTCTGGATACAGCTCAGGGGCACCAAAACACCAGAGAGTGACGGCAGGGTCACGGGCTGGGCTCACACCATGCCCTTGGCTCTCCCCTAGCAGAAATTCCACGTCTCCCCTCCTTTCCTTCGGCAAACAGGGCTTTATCCTGCTCCTGGGCCCAGCTGCTCAGGCATTCACATGACTCTCAAATCCAGGAACACTTGCTCAGGGCAGCTCGGATTTGATTCCCCACACCAGATGTGCCTCTGGAAAAAAAAAGGCCTTTGTGGGATCAGTGCTCTGCCCCAGCTTTTGCAGCTTCCCACCAGCACAGCCAGGCTGGAGCAGTTGTGGGAGGATGGATGGAGAATCCCTGGAGCCCTTGTGCAGCTGGGGCATGGATGATGAGAACCCCCAGACTCTCCTCCCCCAGTGCTCTCTCGCCTACAGCAGCAGAGCTTTAGAAAAAAAAAAATCATTTAAAAAGAAAAAATTAATATATTCTGCATAAATTTTTAAGAGAGGATGAAGTCATCCTTAGTTTTTCCTGGATCTGCAGAGATTCCCATTCAAGCAGACATCAAAATAAAAATTCATCAAAATAAAACATCCTCACTCTGCAATTTCCTGCGTAACCTTGGCTTTGTTTGGAGAGAGAAGGATCCGTGGCAAGCTCAAAGCATTACATAAACTCGAATTCCATTTATTCTGTGCATCACAAGGCAAACTCCCCAAATTCCTCCCTCTTCCCACAGGCTTGGCTCTCTATTCCAGAGATGACTCCGAGCTGGGGGCTCCCCATCCCAGGGCTGGGGTGGCACAGAGGGATCCCCCAAGGAATTCACATTGCAAAAATGATCCCAGAGAGTTCGCCTGCTGCAGAACAGCCACCTGTTCCCAGCAGGCTCTTCTTTCCCCAGGACATGGAGGTGGAAAAGGCCAGGAATTATCTGGATTTGCTCCTCTGCTCCAGATCCATGTGCATTCCCCGGCAGGAATGAGGTGGGCAGGCAGGGAATGATTACAGCAGAGGGATTAAACAGGAGGGAAAGGCTCCTGGCAGTTTTCCAGGTGGGTCAGCGGGAAGTGATGCTCCTGGATGAAGGATGAGCCCAGGCTGCTGCTCTCCATGGAGCCACAATCCAGTGGGAAGCTCCTGGGACCCCCACCAGTTGGGAAAAGTAACCCAGGGGGTACCTCCCCTGCCTCGTTTGCATTTCTTAATGAGGCACGCCCTAATTTAAGGTGTTTTATGCTGATTTGAGATGATCTGGACAAGTTCTCCCACAGCATTCCCTTGGAAATCCCTGGAGAATATCTGCAGAGGGTCTGACACAACACTGGAGTGAAACCCTTCCCTCTGAAGCCCCATAGGGCTCGTCCCGAGGGATTGCGATTGGGATTGGGATTGTTTAGGGCTGCTCAGGGCAGGGCCTGGCCTGGAGGGAAGGAGGGCACCAGGAATAAGCCAGGCCTGGTCCCTGCATGTCCCAGGCCCTCAGGACACAAGGAATTCCATCCCACAGCACATCCCTGCCCATGGACACAGAGAGAGAGGAGACTCAGCTTTACCACACACCCAAATTCTTCCAGTGAAACAACAAAAATTCCTGAATTATTCCTGTACAGGAAATACCGTGTATCCCAAATTCTGAGGGAAAAGATAAAATTTCTGCTTCTGTGCATGTGCTTTTAGGATTTTTTTTCCCTTCTTAAGCTCACAGAAGCCCCATGGCACATCCCAAGCTTTTCCCTCTCCAGCAGCCCGAGGAGGCAGGGAATTCCCAGGCTGTCCCGCCTGCCCTGACCCCAACTTCAGCTTTCCCTGGCTGTCCCACCTGCCCTGATCCCAACTCCAGCTGTCCCTGCCTGCCCCAAGCCTGCCCCAGCCCCGGGAAATCATTAACAGGGCGGAGGGAGGAACACAGGGAGGTTATCAGCTCTCCCATCCCCATTCCCGCCGGGGAAAACACTCCTTCAAAGGAACAGAGCCGGGCAGGAAAGCCAATCCCTCAATCCCTGCCATGGCCAGGCCTGGAGCTGAGCGCAGCCGTGGGAGGAGGGCAGGGAAGGGAAGGGAAGGATCCCAGACCATTACTCACGGCAAAGCCACATCCAGCCCTTTTCCCACTGTCCCACACATTTATTTTTACACACACGAGTCGTGTTCGGGGTCTGATCCCCCCCAGCTGCAAAGGGCTTCATCCACAAAGCTCTGGAATGGGGAGGGGAAAAGCAGGAGCAGCGTTTGCTCAGCCTGGGCACAGAATTCCTGCTGTTTTCCTGCCCACAGGCATTCCCAGAGGGGCCTTATCAGGTGGGAAGGTTTATTTTCCAGGCTGCCCTTGGCCAACCCACTTGGCTGATACAAAAGCCAGGCCCAATTATTACTTTGATTTTTTTTCCAAATCCCAAAATAAATATGCAGCTGGAGCGTGGAACAGGTGAAAGTGAGAGAGGAGTTGAAGAGCAGGGAATGTATTTGGTCTCAGTTTTCAGAGAACTGTAGGATCATGGAATGGTTGGGGTTGGAAGGGAACTTAAATCCCACCCAGTGCCACCCCTGCCATGGCAGGGACACCTCCCACTGTCCCAGGCTGCTCCAAGCCCTGTCCAGCCTGGCCTGGGACACTGCCAGGGATCCAGGGGCAGCCACAGCTGCTCTGGGCACCTGTGCCAGGGCCTCAAACCCTCCCAGGAACAATTCCCAATTCCCAATATCCCATCCAGCCCTGCCCTCTGCCATGGGAAGCCATTCCCTGTGTCCTGTCCCTCCATGCCTTGTCCCCAGTCCCTCTGCAGCTCTCCTGGAGCCCTTCAGGCTCTGCCAGGGGCTCTGAGCTCTCCCTGGAGCCTTCTCCTCTCCAGGTGAGCACCCCCAGCTCTCTCAGCCCTCAGAACATCTCCACGGAATCCTCTGGGATGATGATCCTCACGGAAAACACCCATCAGAGGGAATGAGCCCCAGTTCAGCCGCCCCAGCACTCCGGGATGCTCCTGCTGGGCTCCCAAAGGCTTCCCAAGCACAGCAAGCTTGTATGGAAGCAGGAATTATATGCAGCATCCCAGGATTTCAGCTTTATTTGCTGCTGATTTCCTGGGAGTGAGGGATTTAGCTCCTCTTTAAGCCCAGCTAAAGCTTTCCCTGGGTTTAAATCCAGCAAGAAAAATAAAGAAAAAAGAGATTATTTTTAATCAGTTAATACCCGACATCTGCTTGGAAAGGGGAGCATTTGTTTGGATTACATCCATGGATAATGCTCCAGACTACTCCTTTTTCATTTAGGGAAGATGATGCCGAGGGGTTTTCCATCATTTTGGATGTGTTACTCTGCTCCAGGACAGGATAAACCTCCAAAGGGTTAAGGACCCAATGTCCTTCCCTTTTCCATGCCCTTTTTCCTTCCCTGGAAATTTCTGGACTCCTTTACAAGCACCTTCCCAACCCCCCCAAAGCACCGGAGATTGATTTGGGAGAAAAATACACAACCAAAGCAGGATTTTCCCTTCCCTAAAAACCTGGACCAGAAGGGTACATCCATTTCCCATCCTGATCCCTCCGATGTCAAACACTTCACGGGGAACTGCAGGGACTCCTTTAAGCCACCCAAGTATTTTTAACTCTCCAGCGATATAAAAGCCACCAAACATATGGAAAACAAGCAGATTTTTTTCCATGGAAATCATCCAGGAAGGCTCAATGGTACCACACAGGCTTCATTTTCAATTGGACAATTTCTAAAGCTGCATCAGGAGGGCTTAAAAGGGAATTTCGAGGAGCTCTGATGGTGAGGGCTGAGCCCACCAAGGATTCACTGCTGGGAATGGAGAAGGGAAGGATCCAGGAACATCTCAGAGCCCCTGGCAGGGCCTGAAGGGCTCCAGGAGAGCTGCAGAGGGACTGGGGACAAGGCATGGAGGGACAGGACACAGGGAATGGCTTCCCATGGCAGAGGGCAGGGCTGGATGGGATCTTGGGAATTAGGAATTGTTCCCTGGGAGGGTGGGCAGGCCCTGAGGTGAGGCCAGGAAAGCTCCAGCTGCCTCCTTCCAATTTCATTTATTTATATTGTTAAGAATCAACAGCTCTTTTGGGAATGCAGCATTCCCAGCGAACAGAATCTATGGAGAACACGAGCTTTTCAGCAGGAAAAATCAGTTTTTGTCTGAGCATCCATAAATTCAAATATTCCAACTGCCCCTCGCTCTGCAGCACCATTTGGGAGAGGATTTGTAGCAAAATCCCATCAGCCACAAACACTTTTCCCCAGTTCTGGAGGCACACACAGACAGTGCAGGGCACACCTGACACTCCAGGGATGCGCAGGGACTGGGCTGGGTGGGATCTGCCCGAGCTCAACCCAAATCCAGCCTCCCCACGGCAGCTGGTGTGACACCCAGGGACAGCTGTCCCCACAGAGTTCCCAGGGGACACTGTGCCTGCAGCAGCCGTGCCCGACCCCATCCCTGTGCCCAAACCCTGCAGAGTCTGGCAAAGATTCCCAAAGTTTCAGCTGGATCGGTACTGATCCAGAAGAATCCGAAATAATGAACAGTGGGCTGTAACATCTCCATTTGATCTCTGATAACAAATCTAGAAATTTTTATCAGCCCTGCTCCAATCCATGGGCAGCACATCCAGGCTTGTCCTGCAGCTCCAGCCTCATTCCCTGTCCCTCCTCTCCATTTCCTTTGGTTCATTTTCCACTATCAATTAGTTAGATTTGAAAAATAGGAAGTTGCCCCCAGCTCCACTCAAACAGCAGCAAGGAGAGGAATTAATGGATTTTTCCAAGAGGGGAAAAATCCCAGCACGGGATTTTCGCAGAGAGGATGAAGGGCAGAGCGGGACGGAAGGAATTGTTTGGAAACCTCAGCAGATTGGGAGCACAGACAGGAATTCCACATCCCCTACTCAACACTTAACTTACTAATCTAGGGAATATTTCTGGATGGAATATTAAGCCTTTTGAATTGTGCAAAAAATCCCTGGAATTGCAGGCTGGCCATGCAGGCGGAGGGAAGTCCAACCTGATTTAAATCCAGGGGATTAATTAATTAATTAATTAATTAATTAAGTACAGTGTGTCCAAGGGGCTGCACCTGCATTCAGCCAACCATAAAAATCAAGTTATTAATTATAATTAGGCAAAATCTGGGAATGGGAATAGGGTGGGATTATCCCACTGCTATCACCTCCAGCCCTTCCTATTCCCTTTCTGCTTCCTGGTTGGGAGCAGCTGAGAGGCCTCATTTCTTTATGGCTTTATTTTGCAATTTTAATTGGAAAAAGGGTGGGGAAAGCCCAGAACAAGGACTTGCAGGCTGAAAAAATAAACACAGCACGCTCCATAACTCGGTGTGGAATAAAAAGGTGTCTTTTTAAACAGAGCCAGACACCAAAAATAGGAATATCCTGAGCCAAGCAGGTGACAGCAGTGGCCTTTCAATGCCTCTCAAAAAAGGAGTGACTTTGCAGGGACAAATCTTCCTCTGAGTCATGGTCAGGACAGAAATAGAAGGGGATTTTTCCCTCAGCTCCGAAGGCTGATGCCCATAACTCCAAGGTTTTGGCAGAAATCCATGTTTTGGTGGGGCCTAGTTAAAGTATTCACATGACTGTCCCCAAATCCGAGAGGTTCAAACGCTGCCACTCTGGGATCAGGGATTTTGGGAAGGATGGAGCAAACCCAGGCTGATTTTTGTTGTTGGCTGAACGCAGATCCAGCCCCTTGGACACCCCCCACTCAGGGTTAATGAATTAATTAATCCCCTGGATTTCAATCAGCTCCGTTCCCTCTGCCTGCAGGGTCAGCCTGCAATTCCGGGGATTTTGTCACAATGAAATATTCCACCCAGAAGTTACTTTTGGGCCCAAATGAGGAACTTCATGGTTGCTGAGTGGAAGATGTGGGATTTCTGTACCTGCTCCCAGCCCAGCGACATTCCCATATGGGCTGGAAAAAGCCCTGCTCTTGCTTCAGGTTTATTTTCCATTTTCAGCCTTTCAAAAGTGGAGGCAAAGACGATTTTTTGGAGTTTGTCTCCCAACCCCAGGGTCACCGGTGAAAGGGAAAGAAAGGAATCCTCTCATCTGGAGCTGCCTGGGTCACGAAGGTGATTCCTCCCCATGGGTGTCGCCGCCAGCTCCAAAACCAATTCCCTCAGGGCTAAGAAATCCCAATCTCAACCAGGCAGGTTGCAGACTCAGTACTTCAAATCAGCCAGGGCAGGCACAGTGAGCAGGAGGCTGGAAAAAGCTAAAAATAACAGGATAAGCAAGGGTGGATCCCAGCTGAGCCTTATTAGTCATGGAGCGAGGAGCTGCTGGTGGCATAGCAGCACCATATAAGAGCAAGAAAACAACTCTGCTCTCCTAAATCTCCTTTTTTCCCCTCTCCTGTTCTACCTCAGGCATTCTTTTCCTCTCGCTCTGGCAGCCTGCAGCTTTTCCTGCTCATTCAGTGTCTCGTTTTTCAGGAGTTTTTCCACAGGATGAAGATCCCGGGTGGTTCATTTGAAGGTGTCTGCTGGAATTGGGCCAATTTTTACAGACAGGCACGTGAGGGGTTATTAGAGGCTAGATTTGGGATTTTTTTTTTTCCCATTGACACCATCAAATGGAGCCTTTGAGCTGAGCCATGAGTTCCTGCTGGCAGGAATGCCCAGGAAAGCCAGCGCTCGCTCCCAGAGGAGGAGCACTAAGGATGAGGTGCAAGTGCAGTTTTTTCTTGGGATGAAGCCGCAGGAGAACAGAGGGATTAGGAAGGAGGAAATCCTTCCCTGTGAGGCCCTGGGACAGTGGGAGGTGTCCCTGCCAAGGAATGGGATGAGCTTTAAGGTCCTTCCAACCCAAACCATTCCATGATTCCGTGAAACCACCGGCACAGCTGGAATTTCAGGAGACAAGGGAGAAACAGAATGGGGGACACCCGATCCCCGAGGTGGGGGAGGAAAAGGAGATGGCGTTGGGCAGAGCAGGTGCTCCAGCAGGGAATTCCAGCTCTGAGGGACAAAATCAATCTTGCTGCCGTGCTGGGGAGACAGCAGTGCTCTGCTTCTCCGAGGAACTCTCATCTCCATGCTGGAAACAGCAGCAGCATGTCCAAGGCACCAGATCCTCCTGCGGCTTTCCCTGGGGAAAGTTTATTTTCCAAGGAGCTGTTATTTCCCCAGCAGTTACATGTTTACCGATTTCCCTCCATCTGCAGCCATGTAACAACCAAAAATCCTCTGCCTAAAGCCACAGCCGCTGCCTCACTGACACCTCAGCCCTGGGATTCCCTCGGGAATCAAGGCATGGAAAGCTGAATCCAGGCCTCAAATTACTCTGCTTTGCCTCTGGTTTTGTTTGGTCCAGTGGAAAATAGGAAATCCAGATAATTAACAGTGCCTTAAGCAGGGTGTGGGATCCTCCAGGCAGCACTGGCTCCGAGCTCCAGAATTCCCAAAGGTCTCCAGAACCCCCAAAGGCCTCCACACTTCCCAAAAACTTCCATAATTCCCAAAGGCCTCCACACTTCCCAAAGGCCTCCACACTTCCCAAAGGCCTCCAGAAATCCCAAAGGCCTCCACACTTCCCAAAAGCTTCCACAATTCCCAAAGGCCTCCAGAACTCCCAAGGGCCTCCACACTTTCCAAAGGCCTCCAGAACTCCCACGCCCGGCTGTAAAATCCCTTGGAATTGTTTTTGGATGCTGCAGGAGCTCTCCAGCATCTCTTCTTGGCAGCAGCAATTCCAATTCCACATCCCAGTCATTCCGGGAGTGCGAAGTGTACGGATAACAAGGAGGGATTGGAAAGGGAGAACCAGAGCCATCCCTAAACGGCAGCACAATTTCCTGGGAATAACAGAGGGATGGGATGGGATAGGATGGGATGGGATACAGGGATGGGATGGGATGGGATGGGAT
>VZRL01002612.1:98114-109592 GCA_013397895.1 Origma solitaria | reverse complement strand
AAACACCGCTCCGACGGGCGAAAAATCGGTATTGTTGTTGTTTTTGAAATTGTGGCCGTGATGTTCGCTAGGTTCGTTATTCCAGCTGCTGTAACTGGGGGTTTTTGTTGTGTAAAAAAATAGTGTTATTCTTTATTTCCGTAGTTGTTGGGTCGGGACAATCCCCAGCACAAATACAGGCTGGTTAGAGAAGGGGTCAAGAGCAGCCGTGAGGAAAAGGATTTGGGGGTGTTGGTGGAAGAGAAGCTCAGCCTGACCTGGTCACAGGCACTGACAGCCCCAAAATCCCCCCAAGCTGGGCTGAGCCCCAGCCTGGGCAGCAGGAGAGTGAGGATCCTGCCCCTCTGCCCCCTCAGGTGAGACCCCACCTGCAGTGCTGCCCCAGCACAGAAAGGATGTGGAGCTGCTGGAGAGAGGCCAGAGGAGGCCCCGGAGCTGCTGCAGGGCTGAGCCCCTCTGCTCTGGAGCCAGGCTGGGAGAGCTGGGGGTGCTCACCTGGAGAGGAGAAGGCTCCAGGGAGAGCTCAGAGCCCCTGGCAGGGCCTGAAGGGCTCCAGGAGAGCTGCAGAGGGACTGGGGACAAGGCATGGAGGGACAGGACACAGGGAATGGCTTCCCATGGCAGAGGGCAGGGCTGGATGGGATCTTGGGAATTAGGACTTGTTCCCAGTGAGGGTGGGCAGGCCCTGGCACAGGTGCCCAGAGCAGCTGTGGCTGCCCCTGGATCCCTGGCAGTGTCCCAGGCCAGGCTGGACAGGGTTGGAGCAGCCTGGGACAGTGGGAGGTGTCCCTGCCATGGCAGGGGTGGCACTGGGTGGGTTTTAATTTCCCTTCCATCCCAAACCATCCATGATTTTATGGAAATGGTTTGGGGAGGGGGTGGCACTGTCCCTGCTGGGGCTGTGGGTGACTGCAGGGAGCCACAACGAGTGACATCCTCCCTCCCACACCCCGAGGGACCCCACAGGGCACCTGCCACAATTCCTTGCTGCCACCCTCTCCCTTTCTTGCCTTCTCTAAAAGTCATTTAAAGTAACTCGTTAAGAGTCACCTATAAATAACTCCGCTAAAAAAAACTAATCCAGTTTCTGTATTCTGGGTCACTGAAGCCAAGTTTAACACACAAATGTTCCCATTCCCAAATCCATGGCAAGGAGACCTTTTAAGGTGCTGTGGCTGAGATGGGAGCATCACACGGATTGGGAGCTTCAGCAAAGGATTTGGGAGATGTGGCTCTGAGTCCTACAATCCCAACCCACTGATGGAGGGAGAGAGCTTAGGGGCAGCGGGAGGACCAGCGACTACTCTTAATTAGAGTGAAATTGAAACTTTGAATTGGATGAGGAGCTTCTTTTATGGCAGGATTTTGTGTGAGAAACACATCCTTGAGGTCACCCAGCAAGAATCAAAACATCTCTGTGTTACCAACTCTGTTCTTACAGATCCAAACCATAGTTCCAACCTGTCCCAGCCGCCGTGAGAAAATGAACTCTATGCCAAAAGCAGCACGGGGGGGGTTAAAAATGTCCTGTTGTGTAGGATGGGGACACGGACATGGCACTGACACCCAGGGAATGGGCACAGCTCGGGGGCAGTCTCCCCTTTGGGGTTCCCCAGAGCCCAGCCCGGGTTTGTCAGGAATTCCAGAGGGATGAGAGGGAGAAGGGAAACATCTGCAGCCAGTTAACTCCTGGGACTTTAGAACTCGTGCAGCTCATCCTGAGGAGCCCTGGCCGGGGAGGGGAGGGGAGCAGGGGCCTCCTCTGCCCAGCCTGGCTCCACATCCACCTCCCGGGCAGCATTCCCATCCCAGGAGCTCGAGGTGCCCTAAAACCAACATCATCAGGCAGGAAGAACTCCAGGAAATGGGGCACAGGCTGGGACTGAAGGTTTCAGTGTTGTGGAGACATCCCCTGTTCTCCCTGCGGGGTGGAATCACAGACACGGACAGGTTTGGGCTGGAAGGGATCCCAAAGCTCACCCAGTGCCACCCCTGCCCTGGCAGGGACACCTCCACTGTCCCAGACTGCTCCAAGCCCTGTCCAGCCCTGGACACTCCAGGGATCCAGGGGCAGCCCCAGCTGCTCTGGGAATTCCATCCCAGCCCTGCCCACCCTGCCAGGGAGGAATCCCTCCCCGATATCCCCGTGGCAGTGGGAGGCCATTCCCCCTTGCTCTCACCACGTGCCCTGGCTCCAAATCCCTCTGCAGCTCTTGTGCAGGAGCCTCTGACTCCCAGGCACGGCTCCAGAGGGGCTGTGATCCACAGGGTATATCACACGGCTTATTTGGGATTAACCTTTCCCCTGAGGTGTGTCCTGCAGGTGCTCAGCCCGGATTATCCCAATCCGCTCCCCTGACCCCTGGAGCAGCCTGGGCAAGGCTGGATCCCTCCCTCCCTCTCCCCAGCTGATCCCTACTTCCCTGCCAGGCTGCCTTGTGGGTGAAACTCCATAAAATCAGGAGCTGCAAAGTGCAGTTTTAAAAATAATCCCAGCAAATGGCAGGAAGGAGCAAAATCCTGGAGATGAATTACACTGGGGAAAGGTTTTCCCACAAGGTTGGGAGGGGGTGGCACTTGACACACTTTGTGTGGTGTAATTCTTTATTTGGGGCTGGTTTAATGTCACCGCCAGCCTGAGAATGGAATTTTTTGCTGAGCAAAGGAGGAGCTGCCTCACTGCTCCCGGTCTGGAAGTCACAGGCTGTGGAAAGTTTGATTTATAGGATTGTGATTAGGGAAGTTTCTTTCCCTCAATTCCACAAGTGCACTGAGAATATTTAGAGGAAGACAAGAGCGCTTCCTTCTCCCTGAATTTCGCAGTGTGGACACCCGGAATGGCATGAAACGAGTGGCAGACACTTCCCATTCCAAATTTTGCTGTTTTAGTGGGATAAAGCTGTTTCGGCCTTCATTCGATTAATGCTCTAAGGTGCCAGCCCCTGAACATCCCTCCCTGCTGCCCTGTCCTCAAACAAATTTGTTTTCTCCTGAGGCTGAACACATCGTACACATGATTTTTCCAAGTTTCCCTTTTTTCCCACTGCAGACAGATCCAATCATTTTTAATCCCACAGCAAACCCTCCCCACTTCTAATTGCTCACGGGGAACATATTCCTGCCCGACCCCGCACAGGAAGGAACCAGCTCTTGCTATTCCAACCACAAATGGCATTTCTCTCTTCCACAAGCCCACACCAAACAGGTCCCTGCTCCAACGCCACAAAAAACTTGGGATTTGGATGGATTTTCAAGGGTGTGAACACAAGCCCTTGGAGATGAAAGAATCTGCTTTAACAGCTCTTTGATTCAGTGCAAAGGAGGGTTTAATACAAACAAGGCTTGTGGGGTTGATTCTGAGGCAGAAATATATCATAAAAATAAGATCCTTATTATTTTCCTGGTGCTGGTTTCAAAGGCAGTTTACTGATTATCATAAGCCATTAAATGGATCTCATTTTTCCATTTTGGCACTGCTGTAACCCCATTCTAAAATGGGCTTCATGTGCTGTCTCATGCTGAATTGCAGAAGTTTTTGGGTCAAAGGAGGAGGAAGGCAGGGAAGTCACAGTCGCCCTTAAAACACCATCAATCCCTAAATATGGGAACATTTCTGCTAGCTGGATCTTTGTCCAATCACCCTCACATCCACCCAGAGCTCCCAAATTGTCGTTTCACCTCAAAAATTGGGCTTTGGGGTTTTTTTTCTTGAGCTGACTCCCCCACAGAGCTGAGCTCCGGCCTCACCCAGGTGGAATTTGCCAGGGAAATGACACTGAGATAAAGATGTCCCTGGGATAAAGCAGGAAAGGGAAGTTTCCTCCGAACACAAAGAATTCCCGTTTCCTGAAAGGAAAAGGACTGCACTGAGATCAGGGCTTGTTTCCTTTTCCTGCTGGGAGTATTCCTGGGTTTGGTGATTCCAGAGTTCACCTGGAATCTGCACTGGACCCCAACACCCAAAAAATGAGCTCAGACCTCCAAAAATCAGATTCCCTCTATATCCCCTGGCCACTTTTTTCAGGAATTGGGTTTTTTTCCCCATTTCTCCTCATCTATAAAAGTTTTCCATGGAGGGATGTAGATCTTTCATCCCAAAGAACTCATCCCCAGCTTTGCAGGGAGCACAAGCCAAGTGTGAGAGCTGTGGTTTCTCCTTCTGTGGCCTCCAGAGCCAGGAGATTCCCAGGATTTACTCACATCTCTGAAATATTCCCTGTCCCAGGACCCGAAATCCTGTGAATCCACCCTGGGAGGAGGAGGAGGAGGAGGGGGAAGAGCCCAGAGCTGCCTCCATCCCTCGGCAGCACCATCCCATTCCCACTCCCAGTTCTCCCCCCGGCTCAGAACAGGCATCCCATCATTCCCAAGGCAAAAATAAACTGCTTTTTACGGCTTTGGGGAAAAGCCTGGATGTGTCCTGCAGGTGCCATGGCGACAGACACCTTCCAAGATCAGGAAGGCAAACAGGGACTCGGGAATTTGTGTTTTAAGGGAAATTATATTTGGAACAACACAGGGTTGGCATCTGTCACTGTCTCACTCTGCCTGAATTCCCCTCATCCAGCCGAGCTCCGGCTCCTTTTGGGAAGAGCTGCTCCCACTTTTTAGGCTCTCCTGGAGGGACTGAACACATTCCTGCTGCCTTCCCGAGCCAGGCCAGCCTCCCACATCTCACAGCACGTGGGAGAAGCCGCGCGAGCCCCGGGGTCCCACCAGCAGCTGCCAGGGCTCAGTGCCGGGGATGGATCCAGGACTTGTGGAGCAGTCTGACTGTTCCCTGCAGCTGCTGTGATTTTCCATTTCCCAGCTGCTGCCGAGTCCCACATTCACCTGAGCTGGCAGATTGGGGCCTCTGAAGTGATTTCTGCAGGGGAGTGAAAAAAGGTCACATTTCAGCTGGAATGATGCTGGGAAAAGGAATGCGTCACTCTCACAGAATAAATATAAATATTGGGAAGAAATCTTTCCCTGGGAGGGTGGGCAGGCCCTGGCACAGGTGCCCAGAGCAGCTGTGGCTGCCCCTGAATCCCTGGCAGTGTCCCAGGCCAGGCTGGACAGGGCTGGGAGCAGCCTGGGACAGTGGGAGGTGTCCCTGCCATGGCAGGGGTGGCATGGGATGAGCTTTAAGGTCCATTCTGGGATTCTGGGATTTGATGATTCCGGGATAAATATTCTGGCAGAGTGGAATATTTTACAGCTTGTTCATATGGAAAAGTTATCTCCTCTCCAAAAATCCCAAATGAGGTCCTGCAGTCCCTGGGCACTCCGATTATCCAATCACTGCCTCTGGGATGAGGAGCACAGGGATGCTGCACTGCTCCAGGTTCCCTGTGCATCCCTGAGACTCCAGCAACAAACCAAACGAAAATGCACCCAAAAAGCTATTTCATTTAAAACCAGACACCGTGGGGACTCACCTGCAGCCTGCTGGGGTGCAGGGATAGCATCCCTCAGGAATGCATCCCCCTCTGGAATGCTGCAGCCCTCGGGAAGCTGCAGGGCACAGGGATGCCATGGCACATGGCACAGCATTCCTGGCCACGGGCAAAACCCTTGTGGGCATTGTTTTGGATTTGCAGGTCTAACTCTTCACTAATTAAATTTAGCAAATGAATCCTTTGCTGAATTTGGAATGGGGAAAGGAGGGAGGGAAGTCCCAGCAGGACTCACTGCCATCCAAGCTCTTCCTGTGGCACAGGAGGGGACAGAGAGGGAGGAGGGGGGGGACAGCATCCCCAAATAATCCCTCTTAGGTCATGCTCAGCACTCCAGGCTCTGGCAGCCCCCAGTGCTCCAAACTGGGATGGGATGTTTCCAGCAGAAAAGCTGCTGGCATGGCTCAGACTCTGCCAGGCCTTCCCTCATCCCCAGGCTCCCAGAAGTTTTCCCCATGTCCTGAAACACCCCCAAAATCCACGTTGTCTCCTTTCCTTTGTGAAAACTGGAGGAAGAAAGAGTTACTGCTGCCCAAACTGGTTTTCCTCTCAATTATTTGCTCCAGGACAAATCACAGAGTCATGGGATGGTTTGGGTTGGAAGGGACCTTAAAGCCCATCCAGTTCCAATCCCCTGGGCAGGATCACCCTCCCCTATCCCAGGCTGCTCCAAGCCCTGTCCAGCCTGGCCTGGAACAATTCCTGCTTTCCCTGGGCCTGTCCCAGCCCGGCAGGCACAGGAGGGCCAGGAAAATCCTTGGAGTAAACAAAAGGGATCCTCCTTATCTGCCCAACAGCCTCTGCAATTCCGTGTAATCATCAAGGCCAGGGGCGGAAAAAATGCCCTTTAACGAAGTGCTTTGGAAGGCACGTGGGTAAGGAATGCGAGCAGGGAAATAGCTGGAATATTTCAAATGTGTGGATCCACAGAGCCCTGATGAATCTTAATATTTATGTTGGTTCTTCTAAAGGCATTAACTCCTGAATTCCAGCCGGTGCAGAGAAGCTTTTGCAGCGTTTCTCCCCCAAAATTCCTCCTGATCCTTTGGGCAGAGAGGAATGAGCCCCTTATGGAAGTTTCAGCTTAATTAAGGAATGTGTTAATCACTTTGGGGGCCTCTGGTTATCACTGGGAGGGGCTGAAGTGCAACCAAGGCAGGGAGGAGCGTGCTCAGCTCCAGCAGAATCCGGGGAGGTTCATCCCACCTGCCTGAGCTGAAGCTGGTAAATGTTTGGAGCGAAAATCAACATTCAGGAATTTCTCCCGAGTTTTTGCTGCATCCTGGATCATCCAGCTCAGTGCCTGATTTAGGGCTAAGGAGGTTTTTTTTTTTTTCTCTGGGACCATAAATATTTTACAGTGAATCATTTTTTGTCCAAATCAATTAAAGCGGAGTCACAGAACACGGTTTGGAAAAATGAAGTTTGGCTATTCCTTCCACAATCTCTTGTTCCCCAAGCCTCCCCTTCCCGTCCCCCCCGTCTGAGCTCAGCTCGGGGGTTGAGTCAGGTTACAGATAATTAATCCCAGCCTAAAGCAGCCAAAGCCTGGGGAGAACCAGGAGAGGGGAAGGTGCAAATCCTGCTGGAAAAGGAACTGCTGCAGGCGCCCTTCGGAGGATGGGATCAGACCCAGCATCTGCTCCGTTCTGGTTCATCCGGAGCCAGCAGCTGCTGCTGATCCCCGTTCCAGCCAGGGGCGATTCTCCTTTGCTGTTCCTGTGGCTGCACCTCCAGGAGCTGTTTGTTCCCATTGGGATGCGGTTCAGGTGTGCAGGAGGACATTTCCAGCTTTGCTTTTCCCCCATGATTTATGGTGTCCTCAACCCAGCCCTTCCCAGGAGCCACCCGAACAGCACAGCTCAATAACCAGGCTGGGAGCAAACTGTTCTGACTGGAACTTTTGGGTTTTCTCTCTAAATCTCAGGGCCAAGCCCCAGCTCCCTGCGCTGTCTCCTCCTCCCTGGCTTTTCCTACCATTCCAGAGGCAGAGCTGGGTGTGTGGGATGGGCTGTGGGATGCCCACAATGTTCCCTGGATGTGTGAGAGTCTCCTTGGCTCCCCCTCCCCTCTCCCCTTCTGCTTTGGGGCGTGAAAAGCTTGGATTTGATGAACTGGGAGGGCTGTTCCAACCTTCACGATTCCAGGATTCCTTTCCTTAAAGATTCAGGGATTCTCTTTCCTTAATGATTCCGGGATTCCTTTTTCTTAATGATTCTGGGATTCTCTTTTCTTAATGATTCTGGCATTCCCTTTCCTTAATGATTCTGGGATTCTCTTTCCTGAATGGTTCTGGAATTCCTTTTCCCTAATGATTCTGGGATTCCTTTTCCTTAATGATTCTGGGATTCTCTTTCCTTAATGATTCTGGGATTCCTTTTCCTGAATGATTCTGGGATTCCAGGAGCTGGTTTTGGGAAGGTATCACTGAGACCCCTGGCCCATTTCTGGTGGCCTCCCCGAGCATCTCCCCTCAGTTATCCCCCAAATCTGGCTCGGGGTGTTGCACCCACGGAACAGCTCCAGAGTCACAGAATTCCAGGATCCCTGTGGTTGGAAAAGCCCTCCAGGATCATCAAGGAGGGGTCAAGGCCTGGACCCCTCCTTGTCCCCAGCCCAGAGCACTGAGTGCACATCCAGGAGCTCCTTGGAGGGTTGGGCACTCCAAACCTCCCTGGGCAGTTCCAAGACCTGACTTCCCTTTCCATGGGGAAATTCCTGCTGCTGTCCAACCCTGAGCCTCCCCAGCCCAGCCTGAGGCCGTTCCCTCTCCTCCTGTCGCTGTTCCCTGCGAGCACAGCCCGACCCCCCCGGCTGTCCCCTCCTGTCAGGAGCTGTGCAGAGCCACAAGGTGCCCCAATCCCCTTTTCTCCAGGCTGAGCCCTTTCCCAGTGCTTCCCACAGGATTTCCTCCTCGAGGAAGTGGAGGAGCAGCCCAGGAGCCCAAGGAGGCAGCAAAAGCTGGTGAAGTGTCGCTGCACAGACCCAGATTCCTTTCGGGCACTCCAGAATTGCTCTCCAAAACAGAGAGTGAACAGCCACCTGTGAGGAGGAACTGCTGCGGGAAAGCTTTCCCTCCCCCATCCCTTGGGATGCAGATTACAGCCGGGGAAAGGCCAGGAAAGCCATCCCTGTTATCGCCCCAAAGGCTCTTTCCTGCCTTTTCCCCACCTGGTTTTCCCAAACACTCCGCTGGCCTGAGATCCCTCGTGTGCCACAGCAGGAATGTGGTCACCCGGCCCGGGGAATATTTTTGTACTCATTTATATTCAGAGAAAGAAATACACCATAAAAAAAAACCACCCAAACTCCTTCATGACACGCAAATCCAGGGAAAATAGAATCTGTGACTCCAGCACGTGGAGCTGTGAGGAGCGAGCTCTCGTCCCTGATGAGGAATTGTACTGCGCCTGCAACAGATGCAGCTCTTGATGTTTGTTTTCTGCATAAATCTGCATTTTAGGCTGAAAGCAACTGCTCAGGCTTTGTCTCACTCTGTTCCATCCCTCACTGCTCTTTTCAGCTCTGTGCCTCTCACAAATAGCTCCATTTTGGGGCTTTTCCAGCCCCAAAATCCCAACCAGGGAAACTTAGGCCACGTAAGCACTTTGCTGCAGGCCTGGTTCTTGGGATCTTCCTTCTTCCACGATCCCTGGAGCTGGGATGGCCTTTGGGAATGGCTGGACATGGTGCAGCTGTGAGGACAGACAGGATTTGCCCCAGGAGTTTTATTCCCTAAGAAAAGGTGGACGTGGAGGGAGGAATATTCCACAATCCCAGCCCCAGAAGGTGAAAAGGATGGATATGGAATATAATTATCCCATTAAGCAGGGAGCCCATTTGTTTTCAGCTTCCCTTAATCTCGTTCAATGCTGTTGGTGTCAAGCTCGATTATTTTTAATTGTTCTTCCAAAACGCATCTGATGAATTTGTGGCATTCTCCATAGGACCTCCCAAAACATATTTCTAGGAGGGAATTTGTTTTCCTCTCCTCTGAGGACATTATTTAATGATAATAATAATAATAATATCCTCCTCTGAGGATATTATTTAATATCCCCGAGCTGGGAATGGAAGTGAGGAAGCAAATAAACAATTGCAGTGTGTTTGTGCTGGGAACAGCCTTGTCCTGGATTGTTCTGCTCCTTCCCAAAATCCAGCCCCGAAGAGGATCGGCACCGCCATCAGCTCCTGGCATTCCCTGACCGGAGCTACAGCGCAGCTAGGAAAATCAAAAAGGTCATGGAGAGAGGTTATTGCAGAAGGAGTCTCCCCCAAATCCTGTTCCCAGAGAGGTTTCCAGGTGGAGATGGGAAATCAAGGGACATTTGGGGTCTCTGGGCTCAGCTGTGTCTCCCAGGAGGGCCTGGCTGCCAGAGAGAGCAGACTCAGTTCCTGCAGTAATTCCAGGATATCTTGGACAAACTGGATCCTGTTTAAATAATCAACATCCCAGGGCAGGAGTGGGAGATAAAACCCAGCCCTCAGGAGCTTTATCCAGCTCTTTTCCAGGACCCTTGGAAGGCTGGAACTCCACCCTGGGCTGCAGAGTGGGTGGGGTGGGCGTTTCTGACTCTGCTGTGTGGGGCCAACATTCCCATTCTCCCGCAGGACAGCAGGGATGTCCCGGAGCACCTATGCAGGGAATAAAGCCTGATCCTATATTCCATGGAAGGAAAAACCCAAAGCCAGCTCCCCAAACCAACACAGACGGATCATATACATACCATGAGCTCTAAGGTCCCTTCCAACCCAAACCCTTCCATGATTTTTTCCATGAATCCATGGTTTATGGCCCATATGGCCGCCAGGGCTTTGGGATTTCTCCTGGAATGGGAAGCCAGGGAGACAGAAAGTGGATAATCCTCTTAGCGGGGCTGGCGCTGGCTGCCGTTTTTCTGCCAGGCTCCGATTAACACCGGAGGGTTTGTTATTAATTATAGGAATGAGGGAGAATTGAGGATTCTTAGTGCTGGGGAAAAGGAGAGCACCCAAAGGAGCTCCCAGGGAGGAAAAATGAACTCCTGGAAAACAGCACTGGATCAGGGATGGAGGACAGAGCCTTCACCAGTGGTGACAGCAGATTCCCAGAGCTGGGACAGTCCTGAAATCCCAAAGCTGCTTTTCCCTGGAGCTGGCAGGTCTGGAAATATCCAAGGTGTTGCCTTTTCCCTGAGAGAGTGATGGGGCTGAACTTCTGCTCTGCCCCCAAAGCAAATCCCTCTCCATCCACAGTCAAATCCCCCTCACAACCCAGCCCAAGGTGGAGTTTGAAATCCAGCCACCAAGGCTTTGAAATCCAGGGAATTTCGGGGAAATGAGACAAATGCACATTGTCCGAACCTGTGAGAAACAGATCCAGCACAGGCCCAAAGGACTGGGGAGTCCCTGGGGTGCACAGCCCTTTCTGGGGTTCTGTGCCCCCCACTCCCCATCCCAGCACGTGGATCTGGGAGGGACAGCACATCCGTGGGGCAGCTCCTCCCTCCCTCTGGAGCACCCCAGGGGCTCAGGGAGGGACCCCAGAGCTGCGGAGGGGCTGCACATCCCTCTGGATCCAGGAATTCCGGACACCCCCCTGCTCTCCCTCCTGCCGTGCCCTCCTCCCTCCCTCCCCGGGCTGGAGATGCTGAGTCACAGTCCCAGCCCCGCATCCCAAATTCCTGTGACATCCACGGCTCTGCTCGCAGGGTCTCACACCTCCAGCTGAAACCCCTCCTGGGATAATTCCCGATAAAACCTCCAGCCCCACAAACTCCCTTAAGGTCACTCCAAGGAATTTGTCACCTGACCTTGGTGCCCTCTTTGAGAAACAAACAGGAAAAATGCATCAAATAAATCAAATTAATCTTACAAATAATGCTTAAGATCCATTAGGATCCCTCCCGAGGATCTGAGATTTGCTATTGGAGCTGCTGCTCCTGCAGAGGAATAAAACCCAGAGAATATTTTGGGCTGCTGAGCTCAGACTGGAGCCTGGGATGCATTTGGGATGTGGAGCATGAGCCAAGACATTTATTATTATTATTATTATTATTAT
>VZRL01002612.1:50868-98014 GCA_013397895.1 Origma solitaria | reverse complement strand
TAAATAAATAAATAAATAAATAAATGTCTCAAAAATCAATGTGTCTGTGAGCTGCTGAGGGGGGTCCAGGCTGAGCTGGGCTCTGGAATCAGAATCCCTGGAGCTCTTCCCTATCCTTCAGCTCCTTCCCCAGTGCCTATAATATCCTGCTCATTCCAACAAGGTCCCGGGGGTTTTTTTTGGGAATTATTTAAAGCATCTATCCCAGATTGTGCCTTACAGAGGTGACTGAAGTGAAAATGAGCAGGAGAGCAGCGCTCAGGCTGAAAGCGTTCGATTTTCAGGGTACTCACATTCATCTTCCACCCCCGGCTCCTCTTTCAGGCCATTTTGGGAGAAATCCCAGGGATTGGGATGTTGGGATCCCGAGCCCCGCTCCGGCCGCCTATGGCTCCTCTCCCTCCTTCCCTTTGCCGCTGCCCATTCCTCCGGGATTCGCCAGTCGAGTTGAAAAATCGACTTTTAATTCCTTTGGCATCCGAGATTCCAGCTGAACTCTGTGTCCCGCCGACGGAGCCGCTTCCAAAATAACCTCCCAAAATCCAGACGGTTCCTGACCTCTCCTTGCGCCTCGGCAGGGACGGAGCTCTCTCCCCAAGGAGAGCACGATGCTGCTCTTCCCAAAAATCCTCCTCTTTCACAAGGCTCGACCTTGCCAGGCAGATCCTGTCTCCTCTGAATTATTCATCCCTCTTCCCGTGCTGCTCCAGCAGACAATTCCAAGCATTAATAAGCCATGACTTTTTATCCTTTTGGGGTTGTTTTTTTTTTTCCTTCCCAACTCACGCCGTCCTGGAGGTGTTCATCAGCATTCCTGGGATTTCCCGAATCAAATCCTCGTCTCCAAGCCCTTCCTGGTGGGAAACACCCCAGGAGCAGCTCCGGGAGCAGGGCTAGAGCACAAACTGTGCAGGAGCTCCTGCTCTTGGCTGCGCTTCCCTGTAGTTGCACTGTTTTAGAAATCCTTCTCTTCTTTCTCATGGAGAATAGAGATAAGTTGCATTCCTGTACTCTTTTAATCTCAGTGTTTTTGGTACTGGATGTTGTAGGATTGTAACCTATCCTTTTAGGGGCTGGAAAACTCTCGACCAATAGTTGCTAGATTATTAATGCTTACATAAAGATACTTTTGTAAATAAAGTCCTCTCAATCGCCATCTCGAGTGCTGCCTGCCTGACTTCCCTGCGAGCTTCTGCGAACCTCCACGAATATCAGAAAATTAGAGCCGACACTTCCCAGCCTGCCTAGCCTCGGAATGCATGGGAGGAAGGAAAGGAAAAACCCGGAGGAAGGTGCTGGGAGCTCCGGGAAAAGCTTGGGATGGTGGTTTTTATGGAATGCTGGCGGAGCTGAGGGTGGTGGCCAGGCCGGGCTCTGCATCCCTGTGGCTCCTGCGGGATGTGCCCCTGGAATTTCGCCCTTCGTGGCGATCCCCAATGGGTTCAGGGGTACAGAGGGTCCTCACACAGAGACCTGGTGGGGTCTGGGCTGGCTGGAGTGCCCCACACAGCCCCAGATTCCCTCAGTGTTGGGGAGGATGAAACAGGAAAGGCTTATCAATATGATTAGCTGGCAAAAGATGCTGAGAATATGGAAACTATGAGCGAGATTGAAATGGAGACAAGCTCTGAGATCCCAAACCCCAGGTACTGAACAACTGAAAACAATGGTGTGGCCACTGAAGGGAATCCCCTTTGGATTAAACAATCCCCTCTGCTTGCAGACAGCTCCAAGGGGCAGAGCAGACCCTGCCAACCTGGCAGAGGGTCCAAAAAGCAGTTTTAGAGTTTAAAATATAACGCCGTATGGGAATGCAATGACTCTCCTAGGCTGTATGGAAATGTTGTAGGATCTGTAGCTTGTTCTAGGTTGGTTAGTGAAAATTAGAATATTCAGCACAGAAGATGATTTATTGTATTGGAAACAGCAACCACGGCATTCTATTCTGTACTTCTCTCCCTCTCTCTCTCCCCTCTCTCCCTGCTCTGAGCTGTGTCTGGCAGCTCCCAGCAGCTCCCCTACACCCACACCTTTCACAATAAACCTCATGCTCTAAGACCAAACTCCAGAGATCTCTCGTCTCCGTCCCGACCGTCCGAAACAAACCGACCCAAACACCACAGACGGCAATCCTACAGATCCCAATCCTACACCTCAGATCCGCTCTTTCCCAAGGAAAAGCCTTCCCCTGGACGTGGAATGAGCAATGAGCTCAAGGCTAGCGCTTCCCTCAGCTCGCCCTGCTCTGATCACGGCTGGAATTCCTGCCCTGTTATCTGAAATGACATTCCAGCAGCTCGAAACTCCTGCCAAGGAATTCCCAGCCTCGATTCCTCGCTTTTATTATCCCTCGGATTCTTTTCCGTAGTTAAGGTGGGCTCGTTGCTGCTCTGGGCTGTGTCGGAGAGGAGAAGGGTGAAGGGCATCCCGAGCCATCCCAGGTGTCCCAGCATGGAATTCCCAGGCTCCTGCTGCTCCAGGTTATCCAAAACAGGAACAGACCAATTCCAGAAAAATCCCCTTGGTCGTGGATTTTGGAAAGAAGGGAATACCTGAAATATTTTTCCTATGGCTGAGAATGTGAAGTGGCGCCTTGGGATTGGGAACTCTGGGAAACTCAGAGTTTAATGGGATTCAAAAATCCCTGATTTCAACTGGGAAAAAGTCCCTGTGCAGCATTGCTGGGAGCTGCATCCTGGTCTGCCTGGGGGTGGCTGAAGGTGGGATGTGGGAGCAGGACCCTGTGTTTTGTCCATAAATCCATTTCTTTTCCTTCAGATCTTCCACCCCTTTAGCCAGGATGGGTTTGTCCGACTCCCTCAGCGCTGCGTGTGCTAATTAATAAATTAATTAATTAATGAGCTGCTCGTCATGTGCTACAATTCCAGGCACGGCCAATTCCTGGGATCCCTTAATCCCCCCTTTCCAATATGGGATTAGGACTTTCTCTAATGGGTTTCTGTTAATTCTTTCGGAGATTGGAGCACAAACAAACACATCCCTGCAGGTCAGAAGTTTTTCCTGATCCCACCATGCTCTTCCCATTCCCATCCTTTGAACACATCCCAAGTGCTCCCATTCCCAAAAAACCACCGCCCTGGAGCAGCTGTGCTGGGTGTGCTGTGAACTGGGGGCTAAGGAGATGGTCAAGGTAATAAATAATAAATAACAAATGAAAACAATCAAATTAAATCATAATCGCCAGGATTCAGCTTCCTGAACCCCTTGTTTTCCCTTTGGGAATGGGGGAAACTCCATGAACTGGTTCCTGGGAACTGCTGTGCTCAGAACCCTCTCAGTTATGAAAATATTTTGGCAATAACTACTGGAAAAAATTTTAAACACCAGGAAAGTATTTCTACTCTTGTTAAATTTTCTGCCTGAGTTCCACCTTCAGGGCATCCCTGAAACACTGCTCCCCATGGGAAAGCCTTCCTGAACTGGAATCCCACACAGATCACTGAGTCCAAATCCAGGCCCTGCACAGACACCGCAACATTCCCACCTCAATTCCCAAAACTGCAGTTCCAGCCCAGGGAAAATCACAGGGAAAATTCCTGGCTGAGTAAACCCCAAAAATCCCAAACTGACACAGGGATATGGGATGGGATATTGGGAAGGAATTCCTCCCTGGGAGGGTGGTGAGGCCCTGGAATGGATTTCCCAGAGAAGCTGTGGCTTCTCCCCTGGAAGTGTGGAAGGGGATGGAACGGGATGGTCCAACCCAGACTATTCTGGAATTTTGGATTCATTCCCACCAAATCACCACTTCAGGCTTTCCAAACCAGCCCTAAAGACCAATCCCAAAGCAATGCAATTCCCACCAACCCCTGACAGCATCCAGGCTTCAGCATTCCCAAGCCTTGGGAGCTTGAGCTGAGGTTTGATTTCTCCCAGCTATTTTCCAGCTGCTTCCCAATGTCTGTGTCCCTTCATTCTTGGGAATCTCTTCCTCACTGCCCAAAGCTGAGCTTAATTAAGCCCTCGCTCTCGGAATTAATGCCAACAACTCCCAGACAATATTTGCCTCATGTGAGGACATCACTGGGAGAAAGATCCCAATAATTCCTTGTCCTTTGTAAGGGCATTAGGAGCGGAAAGATTTGCCAGCAATTCTGTGTTATCGGCTCTGGAAACGGCAATAATTGGAATTTAGGAACAAATTTGGTGTCTGATGGGGCTGAGGAGCGCAGCCCACCCCACTTTGTGCCTGCTGCAGTGTTCCATGGCTTTTCCACAGCCAGAGGAAAGTTTCCTTCAGGGAAGGATCTGCCTCCAGCAGTGCCATTTTCCAGGATTCCCGAGGGTGTGGATGGATGGGGCTGGTGCTCCCTTGGAAAAGCTCCTGTCAGCTCCCAACCCTCAGAACATCAGAAACTTGTAAAGAGTTTGCTGGGGTGTCTGAGGGTTTTCTGAATATCCCAAAATCAGGAGGACGTGGAGCTGCTGGAGAGAGGCCAGAAGAGGCCCCGGAGCTGCTCCAGGGCTGAGCCCCTCTGCTCTGGAGCCAGGCTGGGAGAGCTGGGGGTGCTCACCTGGAGAGGAGAAGGCTCCAGGGAGAGCTCAGAGCCCCTGGCAGGGCCTGAAGGGCTCCAGGAGAGCTGCAGAGGGACTGGGGACAAGGCATGGAGGGACAGGACACAGGGAATGGCTTCCCATGGCAGAGGGCAGCGCTGGATGGGATCTTGGGAATTAGGAATTGTTCCCTGGGAGGGTGGCAGGGGATGGAAAGGTTTTCCCTGAAGATCCCCTGGATCCCTGGCAGTGTCCCAGGCCAGGCTGGAGCACCCTGGGACGGTTGGAGGTGTCACATCAACACCGAGATCATCCCAGAAAAACCTGGAAATATTTCTAGCAACGAGCCAATTGCAGGAAGTTCAACACTGGGGATTCATTTCCAAGCACAAATCCTTGAAATCTCCACATTGACCTCTCCTCATCTCCACAGGCTCTGTGGATGGGGGGAAAAGGCAGGAGAAATTCCTCCTTTTCCCAAATCAAACCCCAAACAAAGCAATCCCAGACGAACATCCCAACCCTTCCAGGCCCTATTTCTATCCTGCCCCATGCCACTGAAATTTGAAGTAGCCAGAACTCACTTTTCCATAATAAAGCTCGGAAATCTCACCCCCACCAGGAGGGAAATATTCCCTTACACAACCTGCCCTGACTTTTAAAGTTCTCTTTCTTAATGGACCTGCAGGGAGCTGAGAAAATTCCAGCAGCAGCTGTTGGGATGTTCTGCATCCTTGCAGGAAATCCAGGCTGACACGTGGAGCGGGAGGATCCCCAGAGAGGTGTCCTCAGTGCCCTCTTTGAGTCTTTCCTGAGGTAAATTTTACATTTTTTTCAGAGCTGAGCAGCTGAAAATTGGACACAAAGCGCTCCCTGCAAGTCTCCTTCAGGAAAAAAATATTATAATAAAAATATATTTATTTTCTGTCATTTTTTCCCCCATTGCAGTGCTTGAGGGATGTGTTAAATCCTCAGGGGATTCTTCCCAGGAAGAGCCACAAGGCAAAAAACTCCTTCAAGGTTTAAAGAAAAAAAGGTAGGAAATGTTCAAGAGAGAATTTTGTGTTTTCAAGGATTAAATTATGCCCTGCTCAAACAAAACCAAGGAAAGCAAATCCCAGAAAAAAAGGAAATAAATCCCAGAATTTGGCTTTCTAGGTCCATCTGCTGTTGGAAATATGGAAAGATCATTGAGATATTTTGGCTGTAAAGTACCTCCAGCAGGGACAGAGAGTGGGGAACCCTCCTGAGCAAAGCTGGAGTGCAAATCCTACAGATGGAATGGAGGAAACTGCAAAAAATGGGGGGAAAATTATTAAAAAAAGAAGAAAAAGAAAACCCAACCAAAAAATCAGTGGGGGGGTGGTATAGGAGAAAAAAATCGGGGGGAAAAGCCCAAAAATAAATGAGATTAAAGAGAGGAAATTGAGCAGAGAGGAAAAAAGGCCTAGGACAAGTCCTTGAAGAAACAGAGTGACAGGGAAAAAATACAGCAAAAAATTGAAAAAATACAACATTAAGTTAAAAAAATAAAGTTATTTTACATTTGGGCACTGGTGGAGCCTGAGCAGGGACAGGATCAGCCTCATCCCCTGCTCCTGAATCCCTGCATGGAAAAGGATATTCCAGGGCAAGGGAGGCCATTAATTATTAATTAGCAGGGGAGAATTAAAAATGGAACAAAACCTTGGATAATTTTTAAAAAAACCCCAAAGCAGAGCTGAGCTGCAGAGGGGGAGGGAGGGCTCTGGAAAAGCTGGGAAGAGGCGCTCCAGAGGGATAAATAATTCACTGCATTTTTCATTTCTCCAGCTTTCTTTACTTTCCTAATGTTCCAGGGGGGAGGGAGGGTGGGGATGAGTGGCTCAGGCAGGAGGAGAGGGAATGGGGAGAGCCCAGCGATGCCTCCCCTGCAATTCCAGCATTTTGGGACACCTTTCAATCCCTCTTTTTCTTTAAATCTGGGATTTGATCTCCATTTATATCCATGAGGTGCCTAAAAATCAGCCCTCGTTAATGGAGTTATTCCTGGAGGCCCAGGGCTGTGCCTTTCCTAGTGTCCCTGGGATGGACATGGAAATTCCCAACTTCCTGATCTGGGATGGACACGGGATATTCCCAACCTCCTGCTCAGGAATGTCATGGGATATTCCCAACATCCTGCTCTGGGATGGACACAGGATATTCCCAACCTCCTGCTCAGGAATGTCATGGGATATTCCTGACCTCCTGCTTTGGGATGGACACGGGATATTTCCAACCTCCTGCTCTGGAATGAACATGGGATATTCCCAACCTCCTGCTCCGGAATCCTGGCTCTGGAGTGACATGGAATAATAGATTAGGAGGAACTCCAGGCTCTCCCTGTTTTGGAGGGGAGGTGGGAGCACAGGAGGCTCAGACAGGAGGAGAGGGAATGGGGAGAGCCCAGCAGAGCTTTCCCTCTCCTGCAATTCCAAGGGCACAGGACACACTTCAATCCCTTTTTTTCATTAAAAGTAGGATTTGATCTCCATTTCTATCTGTGAGGTGCCTAAAAATCTGCCCTGTTAAGGGTCATCAGTAATTAAATTATTCCTGGAGCCATCGGGCTGTGCCTTTCCTGGTGTCCCTGGAATGGACATGGGATATTCCCAACCTCCTGCTCTGCAATGACATGGGATATTCCCAACCTCCTGCTCCAGGATCTCGGTTCTGGAACACCATGGAATTAGGATCAGGAGGAGCTCCAGGTTCTCCCTGTTTTGGAGGGGAGGTAGGAGCACAGGAGGAAAGGGAATGTGCAATGCCCTGTCCACCAGCAGAGCTGCTGCTTTCCCTCTCCTGCAATTCCAATGTTTCAAGACGTGTTTCAATCCATATTTTCCATTAAAAGTGGGATTTGATCCCTGTTTCTATCCATGAGGTGGCTGAAAATCAGCCCTCATTAATGAAGTTATTTCTGCAGCCGCAGGGCTGTGCCTTTCCCGGTGCCTGCAGTGAGCTCGGGATATTCCCAACTTCCCTCTCCTGATTTATTCCCAGCCCAGCTCGTGTTTATTTATCAGGCTCCTTAATGAGAAGGAAACAGTGATTAGCGCTGATGGAGGGCTCATCAAGGAGATTATCAGCCAGGACAATCAAATCAGCGCCTGGAGACAAAGGAAATCCTCCTGGAAATGCAAATTCCCCATGGGACAAAGGCCTATTTTTGGGCTCTGCAAAGGGATAAATTTGGGCTGTGGGGGAATCCAGGGGAGCTCAGTGCAGAAAAAAGGGAAAAGTGGAGTCAGCACATGGATTCATTTGCATTTTTAAGGTGACATCACTCGGCAGCGGTGACACAGCAAAATCGGGGATTTAGTCATCCGTTTGGGATAACTCTTCACGCACTGCGGTGTGGTTTTATGGACAGGAGCGGAATGGGAATGATGAAGGTCCTCCTGTCGGGTTGCGATACCTCTGGTAGGACAAACTGCCAATTCAAAGGGGATTTTACAGAGGGGTGCTGCTGAATGTGGCCAGAAAAACTCAATCAAGGAGAGAAATCATGAAAATAAGGAGAATTCAGCAGGGTGGGTGAGGTATCACCTCAGGGTCTGAGCTTCCAGGAGAAGAAAACAATTTCAGGTGTGAAGAGAAAATTCAGGGAAAGTATTATTGAAGTGATAAATGAATTCTGAGGACTTCCCGGAGTGCCACAGCCTCACCAAAACCCAACCCACAAACCCACATGTGTTCAGAGAGGGAAAAATTACCACATCTTCATGGGAATGGTTTTTTATCACTGGAGAGGGGAAAAAACCCCAATTTTCTTTGCTGGTTTCCATTTCTCCAGCTCCTGTCAGCCAAAAGAGCGAGGAGCCGGAGAAACTTTTCAAATAAGATTTATGGGGAAATACTAGAAATTTATTCGAGTCCAACACTTTTTACTTTCGATCATTCCTGGAAACAGGAATTGCAGCTGGATTTGAGCTTCCCAGCGTCAATCTTTTCTGCTAATTGTTACTAAACCTGCCGGATCTCCTGGGGGCAGAGGGAGGGGTTGTTGTCTAATGTTTCAAATCAAGAATATTGTAATAATCCCTCATTAATTCCATCAGCTCCCCGGCAGATAACTGCTCTGTAATTGAAGGGGGAAGGATTTAAGGAAAGATCCTGGCGAAACCAGCGGTGAAATAAGAACCCTGGGAAGCAAATTAATCTGAAAATTAAAGGTAAATGCCAATGGAAATGTCTTAACTCTTCATACAATTTTTTCGGGGGGTTTTGGTTGGTTGGTTTTGGGTTTTTTGGGGTTTTTTTGTTTGTTTGGGTTTTTGTTTGGTTTGGGTTTTTTGTTGGGTTTTTTTGTTTGGTTTGGGGTTTTTTGTTGGTTTTTTTTGTTTGGTTTGGGTTTTTTGTTGGGTTTTTTTGTTTTGTTTTGGGGTTTTTTTGTTGGTTTTTTTTTTGGTTTATCAATTATTTTTTCTGTGTTTTTTAAGGACACGCTGATCCTGCTCTGTGCCTGCTTGTCCAGCCTCTGGATTCCCTGGAAAAAAATCTTTTCCTTCTCTGATCAGTTTTCAAGGCTGCTTGAACCTTGCGCTTCACTCACCAGGACCATCCTTTTCATTTGTCCCATCCAACCATTATTCGGAATTAGAACTCCAACAGATAGAAAGAGTCAAAAATAAATTAATATTCCAAGCAACTCCAAGTCAAGACATAAAGATACTTAACAAATTAATTTTCCAAAGAGCTTCTTAGGTAGAGAAAATGAGGATTATTTTTAAAGTATTTTAAAAGGTTGATAGGCAACAGAAAGGGAAAACAGGGAATGTTTAATTCAGATGGAGACAAAGACTGACACTGCTCCAGGGACACCAGAGCCAGAGCAGAGGATTTCCCTTGGTCCAGCTGGAACCCAGAGGGTCGGGAGGGCAGGAAAAGAGGAGCCTCAGCCATTCCTTGTGCCTTCCTCAGGAAACTCCGCTTTGCTCGCACTTCCCCGAGCAGCAGCGCTCCAGAAATGCTCCGAGTGTGGAACGAACCTCCAGGGAAGCTCCCGAAACTCCAGGATCACCCTGACCTTGAGCAAAACTCTCCCGAGCATGAAGTGCCTCCAGCGTCACAAATTCCTTGTGGGAGAGCTGCTGCTGCCAGGCGGGAGGGAAGCAGCTGGGAATGGGATTGCAGTCAGGGAATTGTGTGGATATTGGGAATGACCATTCCCTACAGTCAGGGAATTGTGTGCATGGATGGAATGAACATTCCCTACAGTCAGGGAATTGTGTGGATATTGGGAATGAACATTCCCGACAGTCAGGGAATTGTGTGGATAATGGAATGACCATTCCTTACAGTCAGGGAATTGTGTGGATATTGGGAATGAACATTCCCGACAGTCAGGGAATTGTCTGGATGCACAGGAATGACCATTTCCTACAATCTGGGAATTGTGTGGATAATGGGAATGACCATTTCCTACAATCTGGGAATGGGGAATGACCATTCCCTGAATTGCTGTGTCCCCAAGGCTCCTCATGGCCTGGGGGCTGTCTCCCTCATCTGCTCAGGGATCTGCATCCTCAGGCTGGGAATATTCTCATTTATTCTGGGAGAGTCGTGCTGGCTGAGACAGCACAAAGTCCTTCACACACTCTGAGGGTTTTAAAAGACTTCCACATTTCCCTGGGAACTGGGGGATAAAAGGAATTATTGGGGAGATTCCTCTGTCCCGGGTGCTCCAAGCTGGCTGTGGCTGCAGGGCCTCGCCACCCTCACAGAATTGCTCCCCAAGGTCCCTTCTAAATCTCTCCTCTTTCAGTTTAAAAACATTCCCCCTTCTCCCATCCATGTTCTGGCAGTGTTCTGCCAGCCTGGAGAAAATGCCATTTATCCAGGTTGGATTTTCCAAAAAATTCTGTCAGCAGCTGCTTGAATCTCTTTTCACATTTTATCGATGATTGGAAATATCAACTTCTCCTCTCTTTTTTTTTGTATCCAAAGAAATACTGCACTCTGAGTTGCAAGAGACTCCAGAGCTCTTTCCCAGCTGTCCTTCCATGAACAATTTGGGAGATTTTGGGGCCTCTGGAGACCCTGGGGAATATGGTCAGGCTCTGGCATCAGAGCCCCACAATTATTATCTCTGAAGTCATCTTGCTGTAGAGTCTTTTAGAGACAGTTTCCAGGCATTCATATTTTTAACAATATTTTTAATATTCCAGCTTATCCTTAAATCCTCTCAATCTTTTAGAAGTGAAGCAGAGCTGAATATTACAGGCATTAATTAAATATTTCTATTTTTGCTTTCATGGTGAATTACGGACAAAAGCCACTGCAGGAAATGGTTGTGTCCCCCACTCTGTTTTTTTTCTGCCTCTTTGGGATTCCTGTTGGCTGTCACGGAGCAGGGAATGGAGGAATTGGAAAGGAATTTAGGAATCTGGATCCATGCAGTGCCTGATCAGGGATTTCTGAACTCATTTATTGAATAAATCTGTGATAACAGATAAGAACATCACCCAAAAAAATCTGCCCACAAAGGTTCGACTTCAGGCTGCCTCATTCAGATAAAATCATTGTTTTCCTAAACAAGCCACCGTTAAACTGGGAAATAGCAGGAATAATTCTGGCAGAGCCTCCATCTCTCTCCTGAGAGTGACCTTTATGGGCAGCCAGAGCACCGTGGCCCCTAATGGGACAATTTAAATGCATGACAGTTCCCATAAACCCTTAAAGGGTGTCCCCACATTCCTTATTTTGACACGGCTCTCCCAGAAAATCCTGGATGATTCGGAGAGATTTAAAGCAGGAAAAAATATTGCCCTGCCTGTCTCAGGCTCTTCAGGGTGAGATGGATTGTGTGGAAGGCAAAACTCAAATTCACCTTTTCCTCCACAGCAGCCCTGCTAAAATGCTCTGTTTTAAATAAATCTCAAGAAAATTAAAAGTATTTCTGTGACCACGTCAGCTCCCCCAAAATAAAGTGACAGCAGCCTGCAATGATTGGGGGAAAATGAAAAATTTGGGGCAGCACCTGTGAGGGGGAAAGGCATGGATTTCATATTTTGTGAGAAAATTCTGTGAGAGCAGCTCGTATTTATCTGATAGCTTGAGCACCACCCAAAATCCTGAACAATCTGCGTGTCCAGGCTCTCCTGAGCACCAGGAAATTCCAATTTCTCCTCATCAGATTGTCCAGGACCAATTCAGTTTTTCCTGATCCTATTGTCCAAATTTCCCTGAGGGTGTAATCAATCTGTCAGGTTAATTAGGCAGTTCAGGGGTCTGTTTTTATTTATTTAATTTCCCCCCCAATTTTTCTGTTGAGGTAACAATTATTTTAGATTCAACAGCACCTCCAATTATTTGATCACTCCCAATCTTTCCCTGCTCGGATTTTGCTCCTCACAAACGTGGGCTCTCGGAAAATCATGGCTGAAATGCCCAATTTTCTCCTGGAAAATTAAAAAGTAGGCCCTGGCTTTGCTCAGCAGCAGGACTTGAGGTAAATGAACTTTCCCTTAGGGTTTTGATGGATGGATAATGAACCCTGCATTGTTCAGCTGGAAATCTTGGAGCTATTTTTCATCCCAAACGTCTCCTGAGCAGCGCCTTTGACAGGTTATTAAGATTTTAGTGTCACTGTGGAAACATTTTTCCAGACTTCTTGCCTGTGATCAGGAGAGGTTCCCTGCTCCTTCTCCAGCTGCTCATCTCCCAAACCAGTTCCACTTAAAAATCTAGATTTTTTTTTTTAGGAATGCCCAGGAAATATTCAATAATTAAATAATATTTAATAATTTCCAATCCTGGATTCTTTTTCCCATCATTTAATGGAGGTGCCGATGGGGAGGAGTTGAGCTCTCAGTGGCTGGGAAAGGTCAGATTGCTCTGATAAATCACCAACTTACAGAGGCAGGGAAATGTTCGTTCCAACACATCCCACAGCATCCCTCTGCCACGAGCCAGAGGTGCTGGATATTTGTGTTTTGCACGTGTCTGTCCAGGTTTTATGGAACAGGAAAACATCATGACATTAGAAGTTATTTCCCATATGTAAATATTTATTGGCACATATAAATATTTACATATGTGTAAATATTTGACATTTGACATATACAATGTGTAAATACAATGACATTTCCCAGTCATTTACATCAAGGTCAATTCCCAAAATCTTTGGTGCTTTCCATGGTTTAAGTGAAATTCCACAGGAATTAAACTTCTCCCTCTCTGATTTAACTGAGTGAATAAACAACACATTGGGACAGTTTCCCCATCCCTGGCAGTGTCCCAGGCCAGGCTGGACAGGGCTTGGAGCAGCCTGGGACAGTGGGAGGTGTCCCTGCCATGGGATCGGATGGGATGGGATGGGATGGGATGGGATGGGATGGGATGGGATGGGATGGGATGGGATGGGATGGGATGGGATGGGATGGGATGGGATGGGATGGGATGGGATGGGATGGGATGGGATGGGATGGGATGGGATGGGATGGGATGGGATGGGATGGGATGGGATCAATGGGATGAGATGGGATCCATGGGATGGGATGGGATGGGATTTAATGTCCTTTCCCACCCCAATCACCCTGGGATTCCAGGAAAAAATGCAGGAGGAGCAGAAGATCCAAACCGTGAAGGGTTCACTTTTAGATACCCAAGTTTCTGACATGGATGAATCCAGAATATCCAACCCTGCAGCCAAAGCAGTGCTGGAATTCAAACCACAGCTCATTCCCACTGCTTTTGCTGCTCCCTGCCTGGAGAGCACACTGAAATAAATCTTTAACAGGAAAATACACCAGGAAAAACAATCTTATGCTTAAGTTCCCTTTTAGCCCTAATTAAGTGGAAAGAAGAATGTCAGGTTATGCTAAAAATGACTTTTAATTCAACTTAAAAAAAACCCTTGATTTAATTAGATTTTAGACTTGCACAAGTCTAAACTTAGACATGCACATTAAAAAAAAATCCTCCTTTGAAGAGCCAAATTTGAGAGTCTGGGTCTAAACTCAGATTCCCCTGAACGAAACCTGCCCCAATGTGATTTGTTGTGTCACACTCCAAGCCAGACCTCCCTCCCACCCTCCCTCTCTTTACGCTCACGTTGATGTAACCAAACACGATTTGGTGAGGCTCATGTGTCCCAAAAGAGATTCCATGAGTTCCTGGGACCTTTTCCACCGCTGGCACCGACCCTTCCAGCACACAAAGTCCCACTGTGCGGCAGAGGCTGGGAACAAATGACAGTGGTGCTGTAAAATCCCAAATAAAGCCCTTCAGTGCCGCTGGAAAATGCCTCCATTGACAGCAGGAGCTCTGCCATTCCTCTTTCATGGAGAGAGGAGGCAGTGACAGCCTCTCGTTTCTTTGCCGTCATTATCCAGTGTCTCGTGTTGGGCATGGCCTTTAATAAATGAAATAATCCTTTTTCTTTGTGTGTCAAAGAGTTGGATTTAAAATAAAAGCATGGAAAAAATATATCCCAAAGACAAGGACAGCTGGAAGGACTTTGCCGCAGAAGGTCGAAGTTTATGTTCTGAGGGAAATTAAACAGGAATATTTGGAATTAAAATATCTCCTCACTGGGAAAAAAGGGGAAATATTCTTAATTTTCTGGATCATTAAACCTCCTCCTGGGAAGCAACTTAAGGAACTCTGGGATATTTTCACAGCATCAAGTTGGGTTTGGGGATTCCTGACAATGAGTCAGGCTCAGATTTTCAGGGCATCAGTGCCCTCACATGGACTTGTCCCAGAGGGAGCAAGAGCCCTTAGGAAAAGGTCACAATCCGTGCACAAAATTGTCCAATTCCCTTCATTTGGGATCAGCAAAGGATCTGTTCTGTTAGAAGGGAATGAAGGAGTTCCTGCAGGTGGATTTAAATAAGAAGAGTATCAGGAATAAAGGTGTGGAATGGAAATTTGGGAGTGAAAAGCCGGACTGGGATTTGTACCTGCAAATTCCAAACTCCCCCGAGCCTCACTGCCGTCCAGAGGAGATTTAGGGCTCAGCCAAAGGTTTGGGGCTTTTCTCAGAAATGGGAAGGGACAGACAAATGTCCAGAGCTGCCCTAGAGCCACCGATGGAACTCCACCCCACAAAGGGAATTTGGAACTATTTGGGAAGAAAATCCAGGAGATATTCGACCGTCAGGGAGAGGAACATCCGAGTGGGCCCCGTGTGGGCAGGAAGCCCCAGCAGAATTCCCAGTTTTGGGCAGAGGAGCCAAGGCTATCGTTTGATGGACTCACGGAGTCGTTAGGGATAGAAAAGTCCTCCGAGATCAAACCCTAACATCAGCCCTTGTTCACCACCAACCCACGTCCTCAGGGGCCAAATCCACACATTTTGGAGCATTCCAGGGATGGTGAATCCGTGAATCCCCCACTTCCCTGGGCAGCCTGTTCGAGCTGCTCCACATCCCAACAAATACAGCTCTGCGATAAAAATACTGATTTCCCCACGGCACCTCTGTATTCCCTCACCATTTCCTTCGAGGTGGGAAATCTGTTCCTGAAGTTTGGCTTCAATATTCAATATTTTGGTTTTCATCCCCATTTTGCAAGATTAAACATGGGAGACAAGATAAATCCCCGGCATTCTGGGAAGCACAGCAGGTTTTGACAGGAGTGGGGGAAACAGCACTGCAGTGTTCATAAATGCCTTGAATTCAGCACGGGGAATATTATGACATCTTCAGCTAATTTACATAAAAATAAAATTACAGGGAAACATTCTATTCCTGCATGCAGAACCTTCTCTTCCTTTCCCTCCTTGAATGAGATTTTCCTTTTGCATCTCACTAAACCAGGTGATTTTATCCAATATCTGGGATTTCTGGACACTGACATGATCAAATCTAACAATAATTTGATTTTTTCCAGAGCTCCTCAGAGCACCGAAGCGATTTTATTATTCTGAAGATGATTTGAAAGAATCTTTATTGAAGGCCCATAAATGTCTATAAAGCTATCTCAGTGCCAATGGATCAAGAACATTCCTGAAATTCCTTGTTATGCCTCGTACCTGAAAAATCCGTTTGGAACGGCTCCTCCTGCATTGAATTTCTGTCTGGAGCCGCTGATTTAAGCAGCTGATAGAGGATGGCAGGTGGCCCATTCATTGTGTTATCATTTTATACACTCTGTCCATAAAACCCCCAGCAGAAGGATGGACTGTCTGTCCATGAAAAATAATCCACTGGCTGAGGTTCGTGGGAACAGCAGTGGAATTTTAAATACCTCGGAAAAGCCGGAGCGTGGCTGTTGATGTGATTGGAGCGGCGTTTTCCGAGCTTGATGGCCACGAATGAGAGGAGTTAATGCAATTAAAGCAGCACCTTAATTAGGAGCTGGAAACAAGGGTTTAGCTGGATAAACGAAAGCTCCAAAATTCTCAAATAATGAAGGAACACGAGTGGTGTGCACACAGTGTGGGGAATGCATTACCAGAACAGCAGGAAAATGTCAAATATAATAAACCACAGGAATATTCCACATTTCACCTCTGGCTCGGTGGATACTCGGGGGTTTCCAGATGGGAACTGCTCAGCTCCCAGCATTTTCCTGCCCTGTCCAACAGGAGGAAAAATATTGAATTAAATACCCACAAAGAAGGGCAAAATAAGGTCAACATTTCAGCAGGCAACAGGGGAGAAAAGTTTAAAGCACAGTCCAAGGGATAAGGACACAACTGGGGTGTGAGATAATCCTGATAAACAAAATCTTACTGGATGGAAGAGCATGAGATGGGGACAGGGAAATGGGATATTCCTTCAAAATTCACTCTTCCGTGGGTAGGACAGAGGAGATTTTTTCCTTAAATGCATCCCTTTGGCAGAACTGTTCAGCACATTCCCCCCCTCAAATGTCATTTATGTCTTCCTAATGAACTTCAGCTGACCCTAAGAAGTCATTTCACACGTGTGAAATTGGCTCCAAAACTGGAGGAATTGAAATAGAATCAGAATCTCCTGAACAACAGAATAATGATTGTTATTTGCTTAAATTCCGAGCAGCGAAATACCTCAAATCATGTTTATTCCAACCAAAATACACTCTTCCACTGTATTTACTCTGAAAATTTCTTTTACGAGCAGAAATCAATACTCTGCCCTTTGGGAGGAGATAATCTGGATGTATTTGGGAACATCCTCTGTTCTGTAATAGACCCCATTAAAGTGCTGCTGCCACATTTCAGTGGTGATAGAGCCACTAACATAATTTAACGGCTCAGGATGGGGCAATTTCCATCGGATTTTCCCTCCATCCCTGTAAGTTTCTATTAAATGTGTTTTATACATCTAATTCCTCCTGGTCTAATCATGGCTGTATTGCCCATTACTTAAATTTCATAGATTTTCCCCTTTTATTTTTGGCATCATCAAAACGTATTTCATTCCAGTGAGGGGACATAATTCCTTGTGGAAAACCCATAGCTGGAAATCTCCCAGTCTCAAATAATTTCATGTTGGAGACACACCACCGTTCCCATTTTTTCCTTCCCATTCCAAATCCATTCCATTCAAATCCATTGGGAATAAATGAGACATTGGAGATAAAATTATCTTAGAAAGGATTTATGAAGATTCAGCCTAATTTCCTGAAGTGGGACATAAATAAACCTATTTTTGAGACCTCGGTACCCACCAGGGTCATCCTATTGTGAACCTTCCCAGAGCTAAAGCCACCCCAGAACTCAACAGAGCTGTCCTCAGGTGTCTCCGGCAGCTGAATATTCCCACGGAAACATCATCAGAAATGTCTTATCAGATGTTTTATCATCATCCCAGATAATTCCTGGATTGATTTTGCTGCTGCTAAACCACAGTGGCTCAAATTGACACCATAATCACATCAATACTCAGCCTCCAATACACACAACGTGAAGGAGAAGGAATTATTGGTGGTGTGCTCCTGCCAGCAGAAAGGGTCAACAGGGCCCTTTTGTATGCCGGCAGTTAAAATCCCATGGGATATTATTTGTGAGAGAGTTAAACTTGGATGATCATTCCGGATAATTGTGTACACAAATAAACACAAACTCAACAACTATTTCTCCATCAAAAACCCATTTATAAGATAAATTTCACGTTAGGCCACAAGCATTGTCAATTCTCTACTCATATTTCGAGCTGAGATTATCTGAAGCCAATGGAAGGGATTGAAAACAACATTTGTTTCCATGTTCCCTTCATTGCAAGTGTTATCTGACAGCAACATCAGCGGTAATGTTTCTCCCCAAACCATCAAATATTTGATTTCTAATTAAGGCCTTTTCATCTCAGCGTTCGATTTGTCTCCCTCATCTTTAATTATGTTTCCATCCACGCTGCTCGAGAGCAAGATTTGCATTTTTACATTATATAGAAATCACTTTGTAAATATTTATCGGATGGCTTCCTCTCTGCGGCTCGTGGATTTGGGAATCCAGGATGACGGGAAAGAAGGAATGTTCCCCATATTAATCCTTGTCAGGATTGCCCTGCTTCCCATCCATTGATATTCCCTGCCCCTTGATTTCCCAGCACTCTTGCAGGGGAAAAACACCCCTGGGAAGGTCACAGGCATGATGGAAACTCAGGATTCACCTGCAGGTGGGAGAGCTGTGAACACACAAAGGCTGTGGAGAGATTTCGGTCTATTTTAGAACCAAAACTTAATAAATCCTGAAGAAAAACCCCGGCTTTGAAGGTTTTCCAAACCTTCAAACCAATGGGGCAGGAAGGATGGCCAAACAAACTGGGGTTTGGTGGCTGAGGAGTTCAGCCCTGGGTCCTTTCCCCACTGGATATTTCTGTGGTACCAACCAATGGAGAAAGGGTGGGAAAATCACAATTCCCGTTTGGAAAAGCAGGTTTTGTGTGGTCATACCTCTAGAAAGAGCAGCTCTTGGTAGAAAGTTGCCTATTTGAGCACTTGGCTCAGGCAAAAAAAATTGGAATTTTAGGGAATGTTGGCTCTGATTTTCTGATATTCGTGGAGATTCACAAAAGCTCGCAGGCAAGTCAGGCAGGAGCATGACAAGATGGCAAAAGCAAACTTTATTTACCAAACTTTCTTTATATAAGCATTAATAATCTAACAACTATTGGTCTGCAGTTTTCCACCCCGAAAATAATTGGTTACAACCCTACAGCACCCAGTACCAAAACCACTGAGATTAGAAAAGCACAAAAATCCAATTTATCTCTATTCTCCATGAGAAAGAAGAGAAAGATTTTTAAAACAGTGCCATTCTCATGGATTCAGTTCGTGCCATTCTCATGAGAATCCCAACGATTTTTAGGAGAGGAAAAGAGGTGCTTTGGCAGGATGGGAGGTCAGGAGCGACAGGGGTGGGGAAAGAGCCCCATCCGAGGGCAGCGAGCCGCCGGTCCCGCCGGGAGCGGCAGAGCCGCGCCCTGTCCGCGGTGCTGAGCGCCGCCTCCGCTGTCCGCGGTGCTGAACGCCCGAGAGCACCCCGGGGGTCCCGCAGGATCCTGGATCGCACATCCTCCTGGACACGGAACGCGTGCGCTCCAAGGAATTCTCCAGAGCAGTCACCATCCATCGGTCACTGCATCCCAGAAAAGGCTTCGTAGTGGTTTTGTTTTTCTTGAATTATATCACTGGCAAAAAGGTTTCTTTGAAAAGTTTAGGGTTCCAGTTACCCAGAACCTTTCAAGTTACGTGTGATCCATCCGTGAGTTTGGATTAAACCATCCATTTTCCTTACGTGTCATCCATCCGTGAGTTTGGATTAAATTATCAATTTTTCTTACATGTGATCCATCTGTAAATTTGGATTAAATGATCCATTCATGAATTTGGATTAAATGATCCATTTTCCTTACACGTGATCAATCCGTGAGTTTGGACTAAATTATCCATTTTCTTTACGTGTGATCCATCCGTGAGTTTGGATTAAATTATCCATTTTCCTTATGTGTGATCCATCTGTGAATTTGGATTAAATTGTCCATTTTCCTTATGTGTGATCCATTCATGAATTTGGATTAAATGATCCATTTTCTTTATGTGTGATTCATCCATGAGTTTGGGTTAAATGATTTATTTTCCTTACATGTGATCCATCCGTGANGTGAGTTTGGACTAAATTATCCATTTTCTTTACGTGTGATCCATCCGTGAGTTTGGATTAAATTATCCATTTTCCTTATGTGTGATCCATCTGTGAATTTGGATTAAATTGTCCATTTTCCTTATGTGTGATCCATTCATGAATTTGGATTAAATGATCCATTTTCTTTATGTGTGATTCATCCGTGAGTTTGGGTTAAATGATTTATTTTCCTTACATGTGATCCATCCGTGAATTTGGATTAAATGATCCTTTTTCTTTACATGTGATCCATCCGTGAGTTTGGATTAAACGATCCATTTTCCTTATGTGTGATCCATCCATGAGTTTGGATTAAATGATCCATTTTCTTTATGTGTGATCCATCCGTGGATTTGGATTAAATGATCCATCCGTGAGTTTGGATTAAATGATCCACTTTCCTCCTCTGCCATTCTGAGCAATCCTTGAGCCAGAAGGAGGAAGACAAAGGTGGCCCCAGTCAAAAACACATTAATTATTTATCAACTGCTAACAAAAGGACATCCCGACTGCAATTAAATGGTATTGAGATGAGATACTTTGGCTATAAAAAAGCCTGAAGTCCTCTCATTTTGTGTCCACAAGGATTCAGTGTCCCACATTCCCAAAGACACCGTTCCTCTGGCATAATAGGAACACAAAACCTCTCACAGAAGAAATCACCAAGACCTGCGAATAACAGCAAAACCAAGGAATTTTTCCAGCTGTATTTTCCCCTCCTTTATTTTGTGGTTCCTTTTTCTCCTTGACAAGTTTCTTGTCAGCATTTCATTTTGAGAGCAGCTTTTCCGCAGTGTGGAGGCAGCCGATGCGAAACAAGTTCAAACACTCGATTCCAAGGGAGCATAATGAATGTTTTATCAGGATCCTGAGTCTTGGAGCCGCACAGTGAGGCTGTCTGCCTGAACTGAAACCTGGCAGTCACAGCCAGCAGAGCCAACTGCAGCTTTTGAAAGCCAAATCCGTAAGAGACATTGAGGATCTTCAACAAATCAAGGAGAGTTCAATCCTCCCATCGATCAATCAATCAATCAATCAATCAGTGATGAACTGATTGATTACGAGGCTGGTGTCGCACACTGCTCAGAGGCAAAGCCTGTTTTCCTGGCTACCCCCATCCCATGGGAACCAAATGGTTTTGGAAACACTTAAAAACTGGTGTTGATGGGAGTTGTGGAACGGCTGAGCAGAAAAAATTCCTCCTGCTGCCGAGCGGAGCAAGAACCACCCTTGGCACCTCCCCTGCCGTGGAAGTTTCATTAAAATTCGTGCTCTCGGCTTCTTGGATTGTTTTCTTGGCTGGGACAACATGGAAATATTGGAAATATTGCTATTGGATGAATTGATGGAGTTTTAATGATTCCAAATGGATCAGTGCTGGCATTTTGGGAATCCAGCTGTGCTCAGGCCATCTCCCCTGAGTGCTCCACTCAAGTTCTGTACACAATGCCAAAAGGCCCCACCTCTGATTTGGGGCATTTTCCACTCTGAGTGTAGAGCTTTCCCCCTGGATTTCAGTTTCCTGCAGGTTTAATTACTGTTTATCCTTCTTGTTGCACGTTTTGTCTGATTTTTTAAGGATGGAAAAGTTTTAAGGGCAAGAAAAGAAAAATGCTCTTAAAACTCTGATTTTCCTAGTCCTAATCCTTCCGTGGGATCTCAGTACTGTAGTAATCAATGGCACACTAAATAATTAGGGATTCCTTTGCCCTCAGAAATATTCCCTGCTTTTCCAAGGGTTACTGATAGGAAAAGTGTAAGAAAATATTCTCCTCTCCCTTTGCATGAAGTGGGAAGCAGAAGTGAGAAGGGTGGGCATCGCTTAACACAAATTAAATCCCAATCCTCTAATCCAAGCTTCATTTTCCCACAAATACAGAACCCCCGAACATCCCAAAAGTATCATTTCCAAAGGAGATTTGTGCTGTAGGAGTGTCCCTGTGCAGGGTACGAGGGACCTCTGCTGGAAGCTGATTCTAGTGGCAGATAAATATCGATATCCTCATTTATTCCTCCGCTTAAAGGAACCAAAGCCATTTAATCCATGGAACATCAGTGTCTAACCCAAGATTCCAGCCCAGATTGTCCTCCAGCTCCCAACTGAAAATGAACCAGGAATATTTGATTAAACTCTGTCATCCCAACTGAAAATAAACCAGGAATACTTGATTAAACTCTGTCATCCCAACTGAAATTAAACCAGGAATATTTGATTGAGCTCTGTCATCCCAACTGAAAATAAACCAGGAATATTTTACTGCATTTTGTCAAGCGAGTGCAGCCTGTCGAAGCGTCGTGCCCCGAAATAAACCTGCTGGAAACAGCTTCACTCTGGGCCTGGATCAACACTTGGATCAACACAGGAAACACTCAAATTATCCCCAAAAGTCCAAGATCAGAGGTTTTTTCCCAAGCTCTGTTGGATCAGTGCCTTGGGCTTTACAAGATTCAAATCACTCCAACTTTGCAACTCAAGGCAGAATTAAACTTATTCAGCTGAAAGAACTCCACAGACAGTGATTCCCAAATTTTTGTAGGGATTCCCAAATTTTTGTAAGGATTCAGAAGGCACCAAGTGCTGTCCTGTGAGTGGCAAAGGATCCAATGAAGCTCTTCCCTCCTCAGGAGCAGGGGGACACCTCCTGCTCCACCACACGCCACAGCAATTCCTGCTCCTGTAATTCCTGAATTATTCCATGCGCTCCAGTCTGCAATTCCCTCAAATTTTGTGTTCTGTCACAAAGCTGAAAACAACATTTCCAGGCTCTGTATTTATTTATCGACCTAAAAATCCCAAATCAGAGACAGTCGCAGAGTTGTTTGTGTTCCAAAAATGAGCTTTTTTGGGGTTTATTTAGGGTCACCTTAAAAAGAGAAATGCAGCCTCCAGCCACCGACCAAGGTGGAATATTTATTCCAAAATCCAATCTAATTTTGAGCCCCTAAGCCAACTTCTCAAAGTCTCTTTTAGGAAACATAGAAACCAACCAACAAAAAAATCCAGAAAAACAAAACCAAAAATCAACCGAGAAACCACATTGATCTATAGGAAAAGCACCACAGTTTGGGGTTTTTGGGAGCACAATATCCTAAACACATGGGAGAACACAAGACCACTTGGAAGCATCTTTTCCCCATCAAGAGCACCTCTAAAATCTGCTGAAATCCAGCTCCAATATCCACAGGAGCACATCCTGAGGAGCCTACAAGAGGCATGTCTGCCTGGAGGTCATTTGAGACACCCAAAAATCCCTTTTTGACCCATTATCACCGCATTGAACGCACAACTGAGCTGTAACTCATCCCAAAGCCCAGAGAGGAAGCCAGGAAAGGAAAAAGGAGGAATTGCAGGCAGACTCACCGGGGTGCTGCTGTCGGACAAGGTGTTCATGCTGACCGAGCTGCTCATCTTGCCCGAGGACAGGGACGCTGGGGATGTTGGGGATGTTGGGGACGTTGTTGGGGACGTCAGGGATGGGCTGCGCTTGCCCAGCAGCTCCGGGGCTGGGGACAGCTCGTGGCGCTGCAGGTGCTCTCGCCATGCTCGCTGGATGCTGAGGAAACAGAAAGGTTTCAGTCCACGTCCCTGGCTCAAATCTGAAACATAGGGTTTTCTTTGAAACACTTAAATGTAGATAAAAGTTAGTTTAGACACTTAAATTTTAGATAAAAGTTAGTTTTGTTAAAATTGACTAGAATAGAAAAAGACGCAGAACTCAGCTAGAAAGAAATTAATGATTACATGCAAAGTAGCCTTTGATTATTTGATATTTACTCAGCTGTGCTTAGAATAGACAATTAATAATCTTAAGAAAAGAGGTTCAAAGGAGAGCCCAGACAGTTACAAATTTCGCCCAGATGCAACCTACTTAGAAACAACAGAAGAGAGCATTGGGAGCTTTCCAGGGTCAAATGTATTGTCAAAAACCAACGAAGTAAGAAGGTCACAGTGAGGAAAACTTGTATTACTTCATCAAAAGCAGCCCTCAGACCCATTTTTTGACCACCGACCTAATTAACTGCGCATCCTTAATGACTTTTTGCTAATTTCCATACGAAGCAGGGAATGGGAGGTGCTTATGCTATGAATATGTATCTGTATTTTAAATATGCATTATTCTTATAGATAAATAAGTTCTGTGTTGCATTGTCACTCTGAGCTGTACATTTGGGAGCTCTCCCTGCAGCTCAAATAAAGAAACACTTTCTAACCTTAACAAGTTAGAGAGTCTCTGTCCATCTCAGGTGGATATCGATATTAGATCTATATCCACATTTTAATAATTCAAAAACATTGCAATTGGGGGTTCCCGTTTTTTTTTTCCCATCTGGATGAGGATCACGCGGAATGACCTCTGTAGGGTTGGTGTAAGGTGCTACTGGGATAATTTGGGATCTTTATTAAGAATTGTGGAATCTTGGAGTGGTTTGGGTTGGAAAGGACCTTCAAGAACATCTGGTTCCAAACTCCTGCCGTGTTACTCAAAGTCCAACCCAATCCCAAAACCTGTGGTGGTGATTTCAATTGAGACCATCCATAATTCAGAATTTCTCCTACACCCCCCACCAAAATAAAAATACACCTGTGTCCATTTAAAGGACTTCACAGCCTCCCACATTTTCTATTTCTGTCTCAATTCAGATTATAATCAGGTGCAGATGGACACTGAGAGCTGGAGCAGCATCATGGAATTACAGAATCCCAGAATGGTTTGGGTTGGAAAATACTTTAAATATCATCCAGTGCCACCCCTGCCATGGACAGGGACACTTCCACAGCCCAGGAACACTTCCAGAATCCACAGCTTCTCTGTAGGAATAGCTCCTCATAGGATTTGTAAGCAATTGAGGATTTATTCACTGGGACAAGCAGTATTTACATATTTATATTTACGTATTTATATTTACAGGTATTTCCTATTTAAAGCTGAAGAATATTCTGAATTAAGTCATAATTACCCTCCTAGAAAGCTCCCTGAAAATTGATTCCTTCATCTGGCTTTTATTTGCATGACTAAAAGCTTAAAAGACATTGGATTTTAATTTGAAACTTCATATAATTTTAATATTTTAATACGCATTAATATTTTAATGGCCTGAAAGTGAGGTGGCGTTTGCTGGATGGAGGCGATTCCTGCACCAGGGCTGGAGGATCCACGCTGGGAGAGGCTCCAAGAGGAGTCCTGGGCTCAGATAAACACGTGGGGAAGTTTTAATTAGTCAAAGTCCAGTCTTTTAGAATAATTGACCCCAGGGGAAACTCCACATCATGTAATGTGCAGCAAAAATTAAAATTATTCTGTAATTCCAAAAGAGGAATTACAGAATAATAACCCTCAAAAGAGGGTTGAGTTAGGATATGAGGAAAGATTTTTTTTCCGTACGAGTGGTGAGATGGGGGACGCCCCATCCCTAAAACCACCCCAAATCAGTCTGACAGCCTGCCCTAACTGAAGCTGCCCCTGCTCAGGACTAAAGGGCCTTTAAATTTCCTTTCCAACTGTAGTTGCACTGTTTTAGAAATCCTTCTCTTCTTTCCCATGGAGAATAGAGAGAAGCTGCATTTTGTACTTTCCGAATCTCTGTGTTTGGTATCAGGTGCTGTAGAGCTGTGACCAATGCCTTTGGGAGGAGGATTCCCTGCTGACCAATGGTTGCTAGATTATTAATGGATATATAACGAAGTTTCTGTAAATAAAACTCTCTCTTTTCGCCATCTTGGCTGTTCCTGCTGCTTCTCTGCCAGCTTCTGCGAATCCCACGAACATCAGGGAATTTAAAACCAACATCCAACCCCAACCATTCGGTGATGGGATGGCATTTGGCAGACTGGGAGCTGATTTGGAGCCGGGATGTGTCCCTCCCTTCCCGGCGGCGCAGCTAGGTGTCATCCCTGTGCCATTCCTGAGCGCTGGCGGCGTCCCGGGAAAATCCATCTTTTCCCGTGCCACGGGGCTGTGCTGTGCCCTAGAGCAGGAATTCTGCTCCCATCCCCAGCGCCTGAGCTCCCGTGGGTACTCCATCCAGGGGATCCATGATCCCGTGAGGAACTCGGAGTTAGTTGGGAAAAACAGCACTGGAAAGGCTCCGTGCTGCTCTTCTCTCCTCTGGCTTCTCTGTGCATGTGGGAAATCCAGCAGATTCCCAAATATTCCTTCGTTTCACAGAGGAAATGTGAAATGCTGATGTTTAACTCATGTTTGACTCGGGTTCAAAGGGAATGTTCATCCCAGAATGGTTTGGGATGGAACTTAAATCCCACCCAGTGCCAGCCCTGCCATGGCAGGGACACCTCCCACTGTCCCAGGCTGCTCCAACCCTGTCCAGCCTGGCCTGGGACACTGCCAGGGATCCAGGGGCAGCCACAGCTGCTCTGGGAATTCCATCCCAGCCCTGCCCACCCTCCCAGGGAACAATTCCCAATTCCCAAGATCCCATCCAGCCCTGCCCTCTGCCATGGGAAGCCATTCCCTGTGTCCTGTCCCTCCATGCCTTGTCCCCAGTCCCTCTGCAGCTCTCCTGGACCCTCTTTAGGCACTAGAAGGCCGCAATTCCATCACTTTCCCAGGCTGAAAAATCCCAATTTAATCAGCCCCACATGCTTAAACATAGAGAACTAAATTAATTTACTAACTGGAACATTTTCTATCCAGTTCCACAGAAATCCAGGAGGGATCCAGTGTGGATCCTGCAGCTCAGGACTGGACAACTGGACAACTGGACACCCTCACCTCTGCATTCCAAGGCAGACCAGACATTTTTTCCTTACTCACATTTTCACTTTGGATTCCAAGGGCTGCAGGCTGAGAGGATATTTCTGGATATTGTTTTCTTCATCCATGGCGAGCTGATGGCTACGGGAAAGAAAAGGAAATGAGTTTAACATGCCCCAGCCTGACATTCCTGCAATCCTGGGAATTGATTCCATCATCTGGACAAGAGCAAACAAGTCCTGCTTGTCAGAAGGTGCTGCTGCCTTTGGAGGAAGGTGTCTGGACCTCTGTGTCCAGCCCCAACAAAAAATGGGAATTTGGCTGCAGTTTCCCAACAGGAATGTGCCTGAATCCCTGTGCTAAACCTCGCAGCTGCCACAGCTCCAGGGACAGGCACGCCCAGCGAAGGAGCTGCTGCAAATAAAAAATCCCCACTGGCAAATAGAACAGATATTCCTGCTAAATTAACTTCCATCCCTGGGGCTAATGCTGGAAAAGCCGGAGAGGGAAATGGAAAGGAACAATGGGAATGCTGGCAGCAAATGAATTACAGCTGCAAAAGCCATGTGGGGGGTGAAGAATATATTCTCTGTAATAAATGACGACTGTGGTGTTGGTGCTGGGAATGGAGAAAACCATTTGAAAATGTTGGAATAGCCAAATCTGATGTCTGGGAGCCCTGCCTTGGGTGGGAGCAGCAGCAGGAGTTGGATGGCAGGAGTTGGCGCGGAAGTGTGGGAGGTCAGAGCCCAACGTGCGGAGTTATTTGAGATATTCCTGGGCAGCAATGACATCATTGTCTGCAATTGTCCTCCCGGAACTAAAACCGGGAATTGTTTGTCGCAAAACTGGGAATATCACCAAGTGAAAAATATTGGCTGTGACAAAGGGATGGACCCTCAGCAAGGATTTGTTGCCTTATGAAACCCATTTCACTTCATCGTGGGTGAGATCTTTTGGAAAAGGCACATTTACCTTCGGAGCAAATCTTTGCCATCGTTGACCTGTTCCAAGGTGTGCTGGAGCCTCCTGAGCTCTTCCTGCGAGGAGAGAGAAAAAAAATTCTGATTTTTATGGGAAGGTCCTGGAGATTCCAGCTGAACTTCGAAACACCGTGAGTCAACCCCTAAACAAAAGGGTCCATCGGGTGCCACCGATGAGATTTTAAATTTAAAAATCAAAAATAATTACAAAGAAAGCAATATATTTATTGGCAAGTCCTGCACAAGTTTGAAGGGAAATATCAGAGCTACAACTCCAAATTGTTTTCTTTGAGGCACAGCTCAGTTCTGAGACAGCCACACAACTTTCCCGCTCCCATGTTATCCCTCTGGCCATTTTCCCAGCCTCCTGCCGAGCCACGTGCAGTAATTTCGAATGTGAAAACAATTTGCAATTGACTTTATCCATAGCTCAGGGTGCCAGAAGCTGCGTGGCTTCCACAAATCATTCCTGGTGCTTGACACCATTTTCTGTGAACCTCAGGGTGAACACCGAACACAGGCAAAAAAGCAAAGCCCAAAATTGGTTGTGAGATTTTTGACGATTCGGAATTCAACCTCAGTGGGCAGCGCCCCTAAAATCTGGGAGAAAAGGCAGCTCTGGAAGGGGCACAGCGATGTTTGCAGCATGGGGAAGAAGAGGAGGCAGAAAATCGATCCTAATTTCAGCCGGGCGTCATTAACCACGGGCTATTGATCGGCGCTCCTCGGCACGGGACTGATGGAGCTCTCCATGGTGCTGTGCCAGGGAACAGCGATGGGCGCCGCGCCCTCGCACGGGCCCGGGGGGGACAGGGCCAGCCAGGATGGGGCTGTGACACCCCCAGCCCCACATCCCGCCCGGAGCCACCCCGCTGCAGACTCCAGCTCCAGGAAATTCAGCTGGAAGGGATCCTTGCTCCTGCTGGGGTCCAGGATGGGTTACGGTGCCTCTCTGACCCCGATAGGACACAAACATTCTGGAAAACCTCCTGGGGTTTCCTTTTCCTCCTTCAGCTTGGGACAGACACGGACAGGGCTTGGGTAACTCCAGACACAGAGACACTGAGGGAAAAAAGCCAGGAAAGCCCGAGAAGCACATTGAGAGCATCCCAAAGTGTCCTTTCCTGGTCCTTAACGTGCTCATCCTTGTTTCCATTCATTATTTTCCAGCCTGAGCATACCCAGCACTGTGGGATTTGTTAATTTTGTACTTTTTCCACTTTTATTGCCCTAATTGCACAACACACTTGAGTCTGGATTACTTATGAGGAGATTGGGACCCAGGCAGGTGAATTCCAGCATGGCAGGGAGGGGAAGGCAGGGGGCAAACCTGACATGAGAAATCCATCTCCTGAATTCCCAGGGGAAGGGTTTTCCCCAGGAAAAGCAGGAAGCTCTTTTTATAGCTCCTGAGTTGATTAATTCGAATGAAAACAACAGAGGAGTGTTTGAAAACTGAAAGGAAATCTATTAATCCAATTTTCAGCTTTCCAGCGTGGGGGACTGTCTGTAATTCTCACAATGGAAGGATGAACCAGTTTGGGAATCAGAAGGTTCCTGTAAAAAATAAAAATTCCGTCTATGACGAAATGTTATTTCTACATTATTTCCTACAATTTTCCAAGTCCCATTTAGGCCAAGGGGTGTGGGTTTGGAATAAAACGAAAGTAATGGCTTTTGGGAAAAGCTGTGTGAATATCTGCCACACGCTCCGTCCCCAAAGCCACCAACTGCACCACAGGGGCCTTTCCTCAGATAAACCTCCAGGGTGTAGTGCTGGGATCCCCCAGAACTGCCGGGAATGCCCAGCCTGGGCAGGACAGGAGTTCCATGCCTGGGAGGGGAGGCAGCAGCAGTCAGCTCCAGGTCACGAGTGACGGTGGGAATTGTCCCGTGGGGGAGATGGACCCAGCCCGGCCCGGCCTTCCCACACCGGTGTGTCCTCGGTCACGGCGCCAGGGGAGCTGGACAGGGCTTGGAGCATCCCGGGAGAGGGGAAGGGATCCCCTATGGATGGGCTTTAGGAGCCCTTCCCACCCAAATCCCAGCAGGAAACCCTGCAGCTCCCCAGCCCCGCCGAGCTGAGAGAAGCCATGGAGCTGTGTCCTGGCAGCCTCCAGGTGAGGGAATCCTCTCCCGCTCGTTCGTCTGTGATAAGAGTCATTAACACAATTGCTGCGTCTCCCCAGCCCGGGAAGTGCGGATAATTTACAATCCCATTAAAAAGATGGCCCTGGATTAGTCTCCGAGGCAAATTACAGAGCTGTTCAGTTGTGCTTTGAGCACATTAGTGCCGAGAATCCCGCAGAAAAAATTCCTAATCACAGGGCAGAGCAGGCTGCAGATCCCATCCAAACCCACCCATCGCATTTAGCCCACAGAAATTAAATTTAATTGCAACTGGGGCTGCTCTGTGCAGTAGCTGAGCAACCATGTGGACTTTTTTTTGATAACGAGGAAACAACTCCAAGTGTTAAAAGATCACAAAAAATATACAAATCTCTTAATGAAAGAAGCCAGGATTTAATTACTTCACATCTTATCCTAAATTTCTGCTGCTATTCAGAATTCCAGCTATTTCTATTATATCATCTGAGGTGCTGGAGGATGCTAAAAATGGGATGAAGGCACCGGACCTTGGAAAAATGTAATGAAGCAGATGTTGGCTCCTTTCTGTATTTATAATTCTTAGCACCAGCTTCTAAAATCCAACATTTACAACCTTCCAACACAACTCCTTTCTTCCAATACTTCCGAGGGTCCATTAGGACCTTCCGGAGGCTCATTTTCATCCAGAAAAGTGATCACAGGTTCAAAAGAGCAGCACAACGCTCTGGGTTTCTCCAAAAAATCCCCAGGTCCTAAAGGAAATCCTTGAGGTCGAGTCCAAGTGCACAAAAACCTCTCCCACAACAGAGCCCAAGCCTGCCTGGGGTCTCAGGATAGGAACAGCTCTGGTGTGAGGGAATTTAATTATTACTGAAAATTAATAAGAATAGTTTTCAGCAAAATTTAAGTATTTGAGCACTTTGGAGCTTAGAAAACAGCATTTTCAGAGTTTAAAATTATTGAGTTTCCCAACATGGAAGACCTCTCATTCTTGTGCTCCCACACTCTCCTCACCCCTCAGCAGCACTTCCCCTCCCTAAGTTCTCTCCCTTTTTTCCTTTTTATCTTCCACGAGAAATAAATCAGCCCGGGAATCCAGGCCATCTCCAGGTCACCAGCCACCTCCAGAGGATTTTTGGAAACTTTTGGGGTGGAAAAGAGCCTGGCTTGGTACCACGGAGCAAAGAGGGGGCAAGGGAGGCTGCAGGGAGCCCAGAATTGTAATCCTTTAACAAAGGACTGGAATGAGGAGCAGGAGAAGGAAAATCCAACAGCCTTGTCACAAAAATCCCAACCCAACCGCAAAAAGAGCTCCAGAAAAGCAGCAGTTCCTGGAAAGACCCAGAGCTGTGCCCTGGGCAAGCCTGGGAGGCTTTTCCAGGTGAGTTTAACTTCCTTAGCTTGGATTTGAGTGCTCAACAGCCACAAAGGTCAAAACCCTCTGCGGCAGCTGCCACTCAAACCTGCTGAGGTTGTGTTGTGTTAAATGGGATTGGGAATCAGATCCAGGATTGGGAAATCAGATCCAGGACTGGGGAAACAGATCCAGGATTGGGGAAACAGATCCAGGATTGGGGAAACAGATCCAGGATTGGGAATCAGATCCAGGACTGGGGAAACAGATCCAGGATTGGGGAAACAGATCCAGGATTGGGGAAACAGATCCACGATTGGGGAAACAGGTTCAGGACTGGGGAAACAGATCCAGGATTGGGAAAACTGATCCAGGACTGGAGAACAGATCCAGGACTGGAGAAACAGATCCAGGACTGGGAAAACAGATCCAGAATGGAGGAAACTGATCTAGGACTGGGGAAACAGATCCAGGACTGGGGAAAATTATCCAGGACTGGGAAATCAGATCTAGGATGGGGGAAACAGTTCCAGGATTGGGAAACAGATCCAGGACTGGGAAAACAGATCCAGGACTGGGATGAATTTCAGAGAGTGCTCCAAATGTTTCCTGGTGTTCCACACCCCCAAGAAGAGCAGCATCTCCCATCCCATGGACAGCAGTGTCAGTCTCATGCCATGGGGTCCCAGGCTGGTTTGGGTGGGAAGGACCTCAAATCCCATCTCGTTCCACCCCTGCCGTGGGCAGGGACACTCCCATGGGTTGGGACGCTCCTGTTCATCTTACACGGAATTTGGGATGCACAAGGCTCTTCAAACCAACGCAGAGCTAAAATAACAAACACTTTTCCCTTGGAGGTCGCTCTCCAAAGCCGCAGCACCATTGCCAAGGTTTCTCAACCCCTCGGTTATGCCCCAGCACCATTCCCAAGGTTTCTCAACCCCTCAGTTATCCCATTCCCTGTTTCCTCGGCTCAGCCTCCCCCCAGTTGCCTTATCAGCCGTGGGAAGCCCTGGGAGCTCGGCACAGAGCAGGATCTGAATGTTTGCCTGACAGAATCCCTCAGCACCCTCGGGATAAAGCCCATCCCAGGAAAACCTGAATGCAAACAAAAAAGCAGCACGGGAAACCCCGGGATAGAAACTGGTCACATTCAATCTGGGAAAGCAAAGAGCTCCACTTGACATGAATAATTCAAAAACAGCCTCAGACAAATGATCTCAGGTCCAGAAGGAAATGGGAAAATCTCTGGAGGCTGCAGCTTTTTTTATTCCCGCCTGGTTCCTGCTGAATGCTGTTTTCTCTGGGGTTATTTTTTATTCTTAAAAAAAATAAATATATATATATGTATATGTATATCTAAACAGTCAGCTCAGATGTTCAGAGAACAGCAGACCCCAGAGAAATCCTTTCATTTTATATTCATCTCTGGCTGGTAAATTATTCATTAACAGGGATCACGCAATGGGGGGAAAATTAAAAATTGGCAAATTAGTTTTCATTTGTTGATGTTAATTATTTAGTGTTCTTCCCTTTTATTAGGGAAAACACAGAGGGGGATTAGTCTTGTTCTGACACTCAGAGTTTGCTCCCCAGACAACTCCCAAATTAGCATTGCTACGGCTACTTCTATGGAAAATCCATGGAAATGTGGCTCCAGTGCTGAGATGATGGGGCAGAGCTGGATTTCTAAATTCCACATAAACCTCTGGATATTTTTCAATGGCACTTTGGGAAAAAAGTCAGCTGGTGGGGCTTTATTTACAGCTAAAATCAACAGCTGTTTCCTTGAGACTTCCCCAAGTTCAGCTGTGGCTCCCCAGCACTCTCAGCCTCCTCCACCATGGAGGGAAATTCCAGCCAGCTGGAGTTTAATATCGGAATATCCTGATATTGAACGGGCAGTGGGAATGGAATCGTCCCCAGAGAGATCTGGTTTGGATTTTGCAGCCTTGCTGCTCTGAGGAACAAGATAGAATAAATGAAGTTATTCCAAATGCTGGGGGCAGATGAAGCTGAGCTTTGCTCCCCAAATCTCCAGCTCTCCCTGCTCCTGCTCCTCACCCCCGGAGCTGCCAGGAGAACTCAACTCCTCACCCCATTTTTGTGTCTGTAATTCTGGTGGCTGCTCCATGCCGAGAAGCTGCAAAAGCTCTGCTCTCCTGCCCAGGCAGCCACAGCACTCCCAGCCTCAACTCCGATTTTTCTGGAATTCTCTCCAGGTGAAACCGGCTATGGGACCACTCCTTTATGTAAATATGCATAAAATAATAATGAAACAATGAGTAAATCCCCACCTGGCTTTGTGGGGGTCCCTATTCTGATCCAAACATGCCTATTTCAAGTTTTTTAATGAGTTCCTAAGAAATAAAACTGCCCTTGCTGTGGCTCAGCCGAGAGCCTGACAGCGAATAATCCCAGCTGAGCCTTTCCAGGGAAGTTTAACTCTTCAGTGGGGAACAAAAATCCTGGAATTCTGCAGCAGCTGCTGCAGAAATTCAGTGTTTCTCCACCGAATTTCCTTGCTGGGAATTGCGAAGGTGACGCCAGGACCTGCAGCACCTCCAGTGAATTCAGTCAGAGGGTCAGTAATGAGCAGAATTAATCCATTTTGGCTTGGCTGGGGCTGTTGGTTCTGCCCTCCCTGGCTGAGGGTTTTGGTGCATCTTTACAGAGAGAAGGAGCCTGTTCACAGCCCCACACCCCTGCAAACACATCCCTGGGGGAATTTCACGGACAGATCCACCAGAACAGGAAATTAAAGGTCTCAGCTCCCAGACGTCACAAGATCAGATAAGAAACCCAATCAAATCCCAGCGTTCCCAAAGAAAAGCTGGGATAATGAAGGGAGGCCCTGGCTACAGTGGGGGTGGAACTGCAGCACCTCTAGGGACAGGATCAGCAGGGCTGGGTCTCACTCAGGTCCAACAGAAAGCAATGGCTCAGTCTTGCTCTGGAGTTCCATATCCACCCTTTTGTAGGCACGGAATGGAATCCCAGGATCACCGAGGCTGGCAGAGAGCTCTGGGATCATTGAGTCCAAGCTGTGACCAATCCCCACCTTGTCACCAGCCCCGAGCACTGAGGGACACCTCCAGTCCTTGGACACCTCCAGGGATGGGGAATCCAAAGCTCCCTGGGCAGCCCCTGCCAGTGTTTAACTCTTTCCATGACTAAATTCTTCCCGATGTCCGAGCTCAGCCTGCCCTGGCCCAGCCTGAGGCCGTTCCCTCTCCTCCTGTCGCTGTTCCCTGGAGCACAGCCCGACCCCCCCGGCTGTCCCCTCCTGGCAGGAGCTGTGCAGAGCCACAAGGTGCCCCTGGTCCCCTTTGCTCCAGGCTGAGCCCTTGCCCAGTGCTTCCCACAGGATTAACTCTCCAGATCCTTCCCCAGCTTTGTTGCCCTTCCAGGACCTTTCTCCAAACCACACAAAAATGCTGTTTCATTTTTCAGAGTGAAAGGAACCCCAAATGTGACAAGAGCCCCCCTGCCCTCACTGCAGTCTCTGCTGTGAAGGAGGAGCCTCTGGGTTGGATTTCCAACAACAAAATTGAATTCCTGAGCCTGCAGTGTCGGAAGGAGCACCACAAGGACCCTTCCTGTGGAATGTCCCATCCTTGCTCCATCCGAGGGGCAGAAAGGACAAAATCTCAGTTCACAGAGGTTTGAACTTCTCTGTCATCGAAAGGCAAGGCAGAGCCCCTGGGCTCCCGCACGGAAGAGTCTCACTGATTAAATCTCTGCTTTTAGCACACCTTTAATTGTCCAAGCTCACAATGACACCAAAGACCTTTCCCAGCCTAGCCTGAGAGCGAAACATCGCATTTTTGCCAGGTTTAATGCTACAGGAATGTCAGAAACACCGCTGAAACAGCACACAACCCCTGCCAGGCTGCACCAGGGTCACAGGAGTGAACTGCATCGACTGAAAAGCTGCAGAAAAGGTCAAATGGGCACAGGGAGTCACATCCCTGCGGATTCTGTGTGCGTGGAGGGCTGAGCTGGAGGGAAATGTTCTGGAAATGTTCTGTTGGAGATGTTGCTCCAGTGCTGTGCTCGGAGCTCTGGCAGCACAGCAGGCTCAGGATGGAGCTGTCACGGGCTGGATTCAGCTTTCAGAAATACAAATGGTGGTGCTGGGTGTGCTCCTGCTCGCTCTGTCAGGGATTGCTGCGCTGGAAAAGGTCAGATCGCACGGAAAAGGCTTTGCAGACAAACCCTGGCCGTGGGAAGGGAGGGACGCTCTGATCTCTGCGCCAGGCAGTGCTCAGCGCTGGGATCGGGGCAGAGATGGTTTGGCTGTGGTGTTCGGGTGTGCTCCTGCCCCGGCAAGGAATTCCAGCCCTTCCATCTCTCTGTGGGACACGGAGCTGCCCATGGGGGAATTGGGAGCACGGGGCTCTCAGTCCTGCGTAAAGCACCTCCATCTCCTGCGCAAAGCCTTGCGAACCCCACGAGCCCCAAATTCAGGGATTCAGAAATATCAAGAGGGTCGCTGGTTCGTGGAGCACTTCCTGGCTGGGAAATCCATTTTTATGGATGGGGAAACCAACGCAAAGTGCCAAAGCATCAGGACTGCAAAGCTGTGCCATCCCAATCCGAGCAAATTGGAGAGTCCAGCCCCAGCAGCGCCTGCTCCTGCTGGAGAATCCCGGGATGGTTTGGGTTGGAATGGATCTTGGACCATCCAATTCCACCTGGGACACCTTCCCCTATCCCAGGCTGCTCCAAACCCCATCCAGCCTGGCCTGGGACACTCCAGGGATCCATGGGCAGCCCCAACTTCTCTGGAATTCCATCCCAGCCCCTCCCACCCTTCCAGGGAGGAATTCCTTCCCAAAATCCCATCCACCAGAACAGCTCAAAGGAAAGAAGCAAAGCATTCCCAGCTCAGTTACGAGGACGGTGAGCAGAAAAAACCCCAGTACTGTTTGTCCCTTCATCACACAAATAATTAGGAATACACGAGGCTGTGTGGTGCTTTTTAAACAGGATCTCGTGCTGCCTGTGGGAACACAATTCCACGGCAATAGTTTATCGTGGGAAGTCAGCTCCGTGGGGCTGCCGTGTGCCAAGTTTGAATGGGAGCCGTTTGTTTCCCGTCTGCACTGCAGCAGGAGCTGGCAGGGCATTCATGGAGCATCCCTGACAGCCTCCAACTGTTATTTTTCCGAATTAGCGCTGTGCCCATGGAGCTGATGGGAGTGCAGGCAGCGAGGGTCTCCCGACAGCCCTGGGATCTGCTCGGGATCCTTCGCAGGAGCAGAAAATCCCATTTACAAAGCTTTCTGTAATTACTGCTCTGGCTGACACCGAATGGCACCAAACACCCTGAGCCACCCTCGTGACAAAGGACACGGAGCTGCCACTGCTCCCCACACTGAGGGCTCAGAAAGGGCTGGGGGGACACGTGGCAAGCACCAAGGAAACCCTTTGGAAAACCCCTTTGGAAAATCCCTTTGGAAAACCCTTTTGGAAAGCCAAGGGGTTTTGTATTTGTGAGGGTGTGAAGAACCAACCTCTGCTTTCCAGGGAGCTCTGCAGGTCCTTGACCACACCAACAGCACAGAGCTCTCTCTAGAAATCGGAGTTTTATGTGGAGACCTCCTGGGGGCACAGGGAAAGACAATTCCTGCTCCTGAAGGGATGGATTGCCTGGAAATTCACACCGTGAGGTGATGTAACTCCAAGGTGTGCAATCCTCCAGCCAGGGGAGCTCTGGAGAGAAGGAATCCCTCGAGTCTGCTCCGATGGAAAATAAAGAATCCTGGAATGTGCTGAGTTGGAAGGGACCCACAGGACCATCCAGTTCATCCCTGGCCCTGCCCAGCCCCCCGACAATCCCACCCTGGGCGTCCCTGGAGCTGTGGCAGCCTCGGGGCCGTGCCCATTCCCTGGGGAGCCTGGGCAGTGCCCAGCACCCTCTGGGGAAGAACTTTCCCTCATCTCCAACAGCAGCAAATCCTGCATCCTTTAACCTCCCCAATTCCCATTTATTACAGAAATATTTCAAGGGGGATGGCTCCAGAACTTTTCCTGTGCCCCAGAATTTTCAGGCCACATCTCTCTCCGCCCCAGCCTTTCACTGCTGAGCCCTGCCCTGCCCCAGCTCTGTGTGTGCCACCCTTCCCTCCTGCTCCTCCTGTCCCTCCTGACCTGCCTTTTATCCATCCTGGCTAACAAGGAATCCTTCCAGCTCCGAAGCAGCTCTAAACAATTGCTTTATCCCAGCTGTGTTAATCTGGCTCTGACAGAACAGCAGCTTTCCCACTGGGCTGGAGCAGGGGCATCAATTTTCTGGGAGCAGCTTGTTGTGATTCCATCAGCTCTTCTCCCTTCTCAGTGATTCCTCGTCCCTCGCCCGGCCCTGACAGATTTTTGCAGGCAGAACTTTTTCCAGATGGCAGCTTCGGTGCAGACAGCAATTTCCATAATTTAAATCTGCTTCCTGGCATAAATTACAGCACAACACAGGCGGGGTTTGGCTTTCAGCTCCTCACAGCCAGGGCCGGTGACTCTGGAGAGCCCAGGCTCAGCGATGGCGCAGGGCAGGTGCAAGAGCTGAAATCAGAAGTATTTCCTCATGGAAATGATAATTCCCAGTGGAAGGTGCTCCAAACAGTGCTATTCCCATGGATTCCAGCGGCTCAGTGGCTGCTCCAGAGTGAGGAGAACTCCCGGTGATCCGGTTGGGTTTTCCCACAAGGAAAAACCACATTGGGAGTGCTCCAAGAGGGCTCATGGAACACGGGGTCAGTGAATCTCTTTTTCCCGACCTTCCAGTCCCCAGCAACCTGGCTGAGAGCAGGAATCTCTTCAGGATTCACAGCGCACATCGATCCCAAATGCCCACGGTCACTCGGGGTGCAACGCCTCCAGCCAGGAGCCTCCTGCGGTGGATTGTTCACCTTCCAGAGGCTCCAGGTTACAGCAAACACAAGCTTCCGTCCCAAAACACACCCAGGAACCACCGAAAGCACTCAGAGCAGACATGAGCTGGCAAACACAGAATGCAAAGGGATTCCTCTCCGGAGAGCCCCGGAACAGAAGCCTGGATCCCAAAATGATCCCACACACATTTCCCCCATTGTACCTTGCTCCTGTCACTTTGGTGGCACCGTGGAGCCGTTCCCGTCCTTGGCACAGGCACTGCCTTGGGGCTGGCCAAGAATGAGCATTGTTTTGTTCCTTTGGCTCTGAGGACAGACACAATAGACCCAACCCTGCAGTCTGCAGCCGTCTGGGACGCTGAAAACAGCCATAAACCCCAAAAGCGCTGGGTTTATGTGTCAGCACTCCGAGCGAGCCAATGTCTCCAAACATTTCTGCCTCTTCTCTCTCAATTAATGCCTTTTCATTCCAAAGAGTCTGCAGCCTTCTCTTCCCATCAGGGGAGCACCAATTTTGCCACTGGTTTGGGCTCCCCGAGCCCCAATCCCACTGTCAGAACCCATAGTTAGAGATGTGAATTAGAGTTAGAAATGAGTTAGAAATGTAAATTCCTTAATTCCTTATTGCTGTTATTTGTGGAGTTGTGCCGGACCCCACAGGCTGAGGGCACTTCAAACCCTCCCGAAGTGACCACGACATTCCCCACAATCGAGGCCATATTTTCTATTAAAATCCACACTGGAATATTCCCAGCTGCTCCTGGGTGTCCCTGCCATTCCTTGCCCCAGCCCCGTGTGGATGTGTTTGCTTTTTTCTGAGAAATTCCCATCAAATTCCTGCCGGGAAGGATCCCAGAGTCTCCTCACCTCCATCACCCTCAGGCCTCCACTTTCAATCACAGCCCTCAGGATCCCTCAAAACCTAAACCTGAGCAGAAAGGAGATTTTAATCTGCACAGCAGCTGCTGAATTCCCTGCTCCAGGGACATTCCCTGGCTGCTGTCACCAAGGCAGAGATTCCCTCGCTCTCATCTCCACGAAGGATGAGTTTGCCCAAAGTCCCAAACCCTTTACAATCCGTTGTGTTTTGTCCGCATTGAAGGATAAGGATCATTTTCCCTCAGCAGCTGTGTTTGTGAATGGATAATTCAGGCTCATTTTGCCATTTCGAACGCTCTGGTTTAATTCTGATTTTGCCCAGTTTGGGTCTTTAGGAGCAGGCAGATCCTGATTTTGGGAGAACTTTGGGATGAGGAGTTTGACACCGATCAGCTGCTGAAATGCTGACCCCAAAACAACGCCGAGGGGCCACACCTTCCCCCCTGAGGCTGAGCTGAAACCCCAGAGCACTCCCAGATTCCTTCGGCAATGTCCCTTTGCAGGAGGACATTTTCCATCAGCGTTCCAATCAATGACCACCACGAGGTCACTGCCCAATGGAAAATTCCCATCAGGCGTCGCTGGCCTCATCGGATTCCTCACGGAAAGAAGGAAAGAGGAGGGAAAAAAGCTTGGGATGCTTTGTGGAGAGGGAAAAACGAGAAGGGAGCTGATTCAAAATCAGCCTAAAATTCCGGCACCTGGAAAAAAGGGAATGCTCAACGCTGCTCGTTTATTCAGTTATTAGCACAGAAAAAACATTTTAAATACTTGGTAATTGAAGGAATTTAAAGGATTAATAGGAAATAATTAATAAAAGACCCTCGTCTGTGTTTTTCTGGAAGCAGCTGCTCCTCATTGTTTTAAAAGACACCGAGCTGAACATTCTCCAAGTGGTTTTTAATAAATGTAAATAATATTCCAGAGCAGGGACAAAATGCCCGCAGTGGAGGGGTGGCTGAGCCATCCATGGCATGTAAATGAATTCCCTGCCTGGAAATCAGGATTTGGATGTGCAGCATTCAGGAATTAAAAGGAGCCAAACTTGCACGGCCTGGAAAGAGCTCCCCAGAGCTCCCAAAAAACATTTTTATTGTTTAGGTGGGAAAAGGAGAGGAGCAGCAAGGGGGAAGAGCTGCAGGTGGAACCAGGATTTGGTGAAACCTGACAGAAAATGCTGAATTTGGATGGAATTGAGGGAATTAAATAAATTAATCATTAATGAGGGAAATGCAGAAACACTGCAGGATATAATTGGATTTACGCACAAAACGAATGGGAACATTCCTGCAAGTGGGCGAGCAGATCCCTCCAGCAGGAGCCGTGGAATTATTAAAGTTGGGAATCTCTCAAAGCCCAGTGGTGACCCCAGCCCAGGCCCTCAAGGGGCCACATCCACATTTTTTTGGATATTTGGGAGAAGCCACAGCCGAAGGACAGCTCAGCAGATTGTGGGAAATGTTCTCATCCCCAGGGAAAACCTTGGAGCTTCTCTGCTCGGGAAGGAATGGAGAGGAGAGACTCCATAAAGCTCTGAGCAGAGCGGGGAGAGGAGGATGGGAATTCTCCTCTCTGGATGTTGTTATTCCTTGGAAAAGGAGCAGCAAATTCAAACACGACCCCAGAAATGCTCTCCCACAACAATCCCTGGGCTCGAGCTCTGTGTCAAGGCTCAGCAAAATTCCAAGGGCAAGGAATTTTGAGCTATCCAGGGAAAAGGATAACAATTCACATTTTTACAAAGGACAGGGAACGCTGTCCTCAGTCATTGCAGGAAAGTCTTGGAATGGGAGGGAAATAAAAACTGAGGAAAAAGATAAACGCCGAAAAAACAACATCAAAGCCTCCAATTTTCCTTTCTGTTTTTTCTTTCCTAAAGTAATCTCCGAGTAATTTATGAGAGGGGAGGAAATCTCTGCTAACAGGATTCATAAAATATCACCCTGCAATTTTTAAACAATCATGTTTTCCCCGGGATGATTTATCCCATTGCTGATTAACTCACAAAACGTGGCACAGTGTGATTTGGGAGACACTTCAAACCCAGGGCATTATTTCAAAATCCAGCAACCAAAACACCAAATGTCACAAAATTCAATTACAGAAAAAGAGTTACTGTAAACAGTCAAATAGTGGTGCTGCGTTTGCCTTTGGGGTTTTGAGCCTCTGGCTTTCACATTTCACATTCTCCTCTGCAAACACAGAAGGCCAGAAAGCCATTTTTTTTCATTAAAAACACGAAGCAAGAACATTTCTGCAGAAATCAACAATATCCCACCCCGCTCTGGCGGATCTGATGCAAAAAACGCCACAAAACCAAAAAAGAGCAATTTGAGCTCAAGTTCCTCGCTGAGGTTTTGCTTTTCCAGTCCTTTTTTGCCAGCAGGAAGAGGCACTAAAACTGCTTTGGGATCCTCACTGCAGCCCCGGAGAGAGCGCCGGGATGGAGAATCAGAGCTGAGGGCACAGTTCTGACTCCAGCACTCTCAAATATTTTCATTGCACCAATTCAAGTTTTTTTTTAAATAAATTTTTAAAATAAAATTCCCTGTTTTAACAGGGAATGTCACAGGAAAGAAAGGGATAAATTCAGAATTTTGCACTGGACTTTAAAATATTTCTGGGTTGTCAGAAAGGAGAGCAAGCCTTTGCTGGGTTGTACCACTGCAGCTAAGATCCAGATTTACACAGATTTTTTTCCAGAGTAAATATGGAATGCTGGGAGCACACAAAGAGGGAATAATCCATTCATGGCAAGCTCCAATGCCTGCCTTGAACACTCTGGTTTAATTTTGATTTCTTGTGGGAATTGTAGGCATATGATAAGAGCTACTTTACCGTGAGAGCAACTTGTTGCTCCAAATTCTCCCAGTGGCTCTCTGGTTCAAAGCAAGCAGGAATTCATAAACAGAGGTACCCAAATTCATGCAGGTGGTGTTTTTGCAAGATGTTGTTCTGGCTGTAGGTAGCCAAGGATATTGTGTGGTGGTGAATTGAGAGCCAATGGATGTGGGACATCAAAGTGAGAAAATAGTATAAAAAGGTTTTGGCAAATAAAGAGTTACTTCTTCCTTTCCTCTGACCAAGAAGCTGTTGTGGTGAACTTTTTTCGTGTCATCACCATCTCAACAGTGATAACTTCTAAACAGAATTTCTGTTCTGTTTAATTTGAATTTCTGTTCCAGCACCAGAGCAGAAGCAGCTCCTGATCCCAACCTGCTCCTCCAAGCCGATGGAAAATGAAGTAGGCTCGGAAAGCAAATTCCGGAGCTGTTGGATTTGCCTTTCCCCGCTCAATAACCAATTCCAGGCAGATGGGATCGGGTTGGTGATTTTCCCGAGGTGTGGCTGCAATTCCGGCTGGGGACACCTTGGCAAAGAGCCCCCGGAACCTCCCGAGCTCTGCTGGAACATTCCCAAGGCTGATGTTCCTGGGATGGTGCCCGGGATGGCAAAAGGAAGATGGAGCTCAGCTCCCTGCGGAGCTGCAGGAATGGATGGGAAAATGCATGCCAGGAAATGTGAGGAGATGGGAACAGGCCCTAATTGGCTTCGTGTTTATCGAGGATAAACGAGATGTTCCTAATTAACACAGCCGAGCCAGGAATGGCTCTCTGGATGGGTGTGTGGATGGACTTGTGGAAATGGAGGGAAAAGGTCACTCCAGAAAGGTTTTCCTCATTCCTAATCATTCTCAGAGCGAACAAAGCTGTAAAATGTAGGAAATTCCATTTTCTGCGCATTCCACCATTGTGTAAAGATGTTTCCGTTCCTTAAACAAAATTAGTACAGAAAATATCCTACAAAATGGGCTGGTTTTCCTCCTTCCGAAATCCAAGGTATCCTCCAGTTTCTTGCAGATTTATCAACCTTTTCCTTAGCAGCTCCTCAAAACCTTCCTATCAGACCAGGAATGGCTTATAATTCCTATAACCAAAAATTCCTGACTTCATCCATGGTTTGGAACAGCAGAACAGGGACATTATTAAAGCACCAAACCCTGTAGGTAGCCAAACGCTCCGGACACAGCGCTGGGAGCTCTGTCCCTCCCAGATCTGATCCCTGCTCCGTGGGGAAGGAGGCGTGGGATAAATAACCCCACATCCCTCTCTGGAAGGGGAACAGCTCTCGCTCCCCAGCCCTCCAAAAAACCCAGGAATGACACTTTACTCCTGTTTTCCCCACTCTGGGACAGCAGAGAAGGAGAAGGCTGAGGATGACCGGAGCATCTGCCCCGGGAAAGGCAAAGCTGGCTCCCAGGAAATATTCCTGGTTCCCAGGAAAACCCTGATTCCCAGGAAATCCCTGATTCCCAGGAAATCCCTGATTCCCAGGAAAACCCTGGCTCTCAGGAAAACCCTGGCTCCCAGGAGAATCCTGATTCCTGGGAAAACCCTGATTCCCAGGAAATCCCTGATTCCCAGGAGAACCCTGGCTCTCAGGAAAACCCTGGCTCCCAGGAGAATCCTGATTCCTGGGAAAACCCTGATTCCCAGGACAAGCCTGATTCCCAGGAAATCTCTCATTCCTAGGAAAACCCTCATTCCCAGGAAAACCCTGGCTCCTGGGAAATCCCTGATTCCCAGGAAAACCCTGGCTCCCAGCACAGCCCTTGCTCCTGGGAAAACCCTGGCTCCCAGGAAATCCCTGATTCCCAGGAAATCCCTGATTCCCAGGAAATCCCTGATTTCCAGGAAATCCCTGATTCCCAGGAAAACCCTGGGGTGCAGCTGCCAGCACCTCCTCATTGTCCCCTGCCCCCTGGGCCAGGCTGGGGCTAATTACAAACATTTCAGGAGCAGCATTTCATGAGAGTTAATTACAGCAGCGAACAAAGCCTCGCCTGCTTTAACTCCCCGCGCTGAGATCCCACCCAGGGCACCGAGAGTGCTCCATAAAACCTCAGAATCCTGCAGAAACTGAGCTTCCCGGCAGGAAACGAGCTCAGAGGGCAGCAGCACCTGGAATTTACTCTTCCTGTGCTGTTTGCTGGCTGGGGAAAGTTCAGCAAAGTCAGGATTTTGTGCTGCTGGGAATGGAAATGATACCACAAAGTGCTTGGGAAAGGAATTTTGGATAATTCCATGGAGTGCCCCTCAGCCTCTCTGAGAGGACAAAGCTCAGGAGCACTTGCTCCCAATGCCTTTGGTTTGAGGAGCTTCCTTATTTTCGGATATCTCGGTGCACTTTGGGCGTGGTGGGTTGGGAACACCAACTCCACATCCTGCTGGCTCACGGAGCATCGGAGCCACCATTCCCAGTGCTGGGCTGGAATTACTGGAAAAGTTTCCCGTCTTCTCCTGGTTTATTGTCCTCATTCCTTGCCAGAAAGGTTGCAGGGCATTGCTGATGCTGGAATTGCGTTTAATATGCAATTAAATTAAACTTGCATCCTGTTAAGTTTTACATTTTACAGCTGTTTGCAACACTTTGCATTGAGTAGTCTCATTTAAACACCTCATGGGAGTCTGGAATGAACTCCACATTTTACCAGGAATTTCTTTTGCCACAGAATGGGAATAGAGATTTTTTTGGTTAAATTTAAAAAAAAAAAAAATAAAAGGAATCCAGTCCCTAATCCAAGATGTGCTGGATTTGTTTGGTCACAGAGCCTGGCACAGCTTTCTTTCAGAGCTTAAGGAGTAAAATTTCCTTTGATTCCCTGGAGAGGTTCTTTTGCATCAAAATAACCATAAAAAAACGTTTTAAAAAGCCCCTCCAACAGGAAAAATGTCCTATACTCAGCATAACCACCTTTTTCATCTCATTCATCAGATCTCTGCCTACCCCAAGAAATAATTCCAGGTAATTCCCTTCACTGAAAGCTGGAGTTTTCCATGGGTGAGTGCTTTATATTCCTGATGTTTTCCTATTTAGAGAATTACATTTATTTCACTTTTAGCACCATGATTGGCTCCTCTAATCCCTCCTGGCCAGGGGGGACTGAGGTCAAACCTCATCTCCAGCAGCACTTTGAGGCCTCTCCCCTCCAGGTATTCCTAAATCCATCAGAACTGCCTGGAAATCATCACCCATTCCCAAAGCTCAGTCTGGACCATCCCCTGGTCTTCACCGGCCCAGTTCAGACTCAGATTGCTTCTCCAATTCCCATTTTTCACCATCCACAGTTTTTCCATTTCCAGTCTGGGATCAGCTTTGTTTCCCCTCCTTTGGCATCCTTTTCACTGCAGGATTGTCCCAGCTCCATCTCCAGATCTCACAGGGGTGGAGAAGAGCTGAGAATTCCTTTTGCCTCAGGGACATTTTCCCAGCACTGGTTTTTCCTCAAAACCATTTTCCAGACCCTCCAAAGGCTCTGCCCTTGCTGAATGGAAATGTCTCCACACCGAGCTCCTGCTGAGAGCTTGGGATGAGCAGAGCTGCCCAAACTCCAATTAAAACCCAGACAAATCCTTGTTTCAGGAGACATTTCCTTGTTTCCTCTGGGTGGTTTTACACTCTATATTTACACTCTGTAGTTACTCATTCAACCTGTTGTAAAGGGGAGAGTTTGAGCTCAGGTAGCAGCCCCAGTTCTCAGGGGACAGCACAGAAATGCTCCGGGATGCTGCAGTCAGGTTTTCCAGCTGCAGAAAATACGGAATATTGGTGTTACTGCATTTTCCCAGCTGCAATCAGGACACCGAGAGCCACAGGTCTCTACAGTAGTTACAGGTCCCCTGGAACAGAGAAATTTCCCCTTCAGAGAGCTCATCCCAACCTTTTGGGATGTCATTTATTTATCAATTTATTTGTCAATTATTTCTGTGTTTTCTTTGGCACCCAGGGAAATGGCTGGAAGTACAAACATTCCCAGGAATTTCAGCTCTCCCCTGTATTTCAGGTCTGCACAAGCCTTTGAACACTAAGCCAGGCTTTAGCCCTTGGGCACCTGAAGAGTCTCCCTGGTTTTATTGGGATCCCAAAAATCCCCAAACTGCCAGAGCCTCAAGTGACAGAAAATGCGAGTTTTAAGAGATTTAAAGCAGGGAAAGGGTTCCAATTCTGTCTGTGCTTTGAGATACTCAGGGAAAGCAGGAGAGAAAAGCATTGGATATAATTCCAGAGGTTTGACAGTGCTGCATTGGGAACATGAAGTGAATCCCAGCACCTACAGCTCAGGGAAATTATTCCAGATTTCTTTGATTTATGAGACTCCTTCTCCAGCCTTTTGGGAAGCTGAAAAACTTGAACCAGCAATGGGAGCCCAAATATATTCAGCTCCAGGTAAATGAGCTATTCCTAATGGACCCTTCTTCTCCTGTGCAATTTAACAAATGAGTTTACACTGTCTGACGAGTTGTCCGGGAAGACAGAAAGGCTCGGATGCAATCCAGCTCGGGAGAAAGGATAATTCAATATTTGCTTTTTTCCAGCCACCCACGCTGGGACTCGGAGCTGTGGCAGAGCCATCAATCCCAGCGTGTTCAGCCTCTCCTCGGAGGTTGGGATGTGCGGGATGGAGCCTCCCCTGAGGCTGGGCTCCCAGCCCTGGAATGCCCAGGAGCCATTCCCGATCCACCGAATCCCCGGGCGGTCTGTCCCTGTTTGATTCCCACCCTGCGGTGTTTACACACAGCCGCTCCCATCCATCGCACCCCGATGGATTCCCCGGGAATGAGCTTTGGGAAAGCCTCGTGGGCTGCGTGTGCCCCGCGCGGAGGGGATGAGTTTGGGATGGAAGAACCACCCTGGGAAGCTCCTCCCGAGGGCATCACGGCTCCAGCGTGCCGGGAAAAACCCCGGGTGCCAACCCAGCTCCGGAGGAACGCCAAAAATAAAGAATCAATCCCGCACCGAGGGATTATCTCAGCCCTCTGCCCACCGCCAGAGCCCGGATTGGTCCCGCAGCATTCCCGGCATGACTTCATAGGGATCAGCGCCCAGGCGGGGCTGGGAGCCCTCCGTGGGGACAAACAGCTGAACTCCTGCTCCCGGAGCCCATCATCCATCCCCGGGCCGTGCCAGGGCTCGGATCCCCGGGAGATGGAATCCCCGCGGGATCCCGAGGCTCGGAGCCGCGGTCTGTTCCCCCAGGAAGCACAGCCACGTTTTCCCCCGGTAACTGCAGAGCGAGAAGGAAAAGGGCTGTGGAATCCGGGGAAATTCTGCCACGGCAGCCTGGCCGCCGCTCGGCAGAGCCCTGAGAATCCTCAGGCATTTTTCCGAGCGCCGTTTGGAATTGTTGTCACCCGGAGATGGTTCCCCCCTTCCCAAGCCGAGCCCAGCCCTTAATTCCCTCAATAAACTTACAGCACGTCAGGAATTGCGGCGCGTTTGCTCAGCCTCCCTCTCCCCTGGAAAAGTGCTGCCGGATCCCAAATTCCTCCAGGAATTCTGCCCGGGGGTCGCACACGCAGCATCCCGCAGCCCCCGCATCCCTTCCCTTCATTCCCGAGGGAGCAGCTCCTTCCCAAAGCTCCGGAGGCTGGGGATTTCTTTGGGAAATGGAATCCCTTACCAGCCGCATGGCGAAGTTTCCCAGGGAAAGGAGGCAGGAACGCGGCTCCGCCCGGCGCTGGCTCCCGTGGAATAGCAGCAGACAGCGAAGCTGCAAACCTCGGAGTTGAGCTCACTCTCTAGGCATCGGAAAAACCTCAAAGAGAGAGGGGGGGGAGGGAAAA
>VZRL01002612.1:1752-36790 GCA_013397895.1 Origma solitaria | reverse complement strand
ACAGAACGGTTTGGGTTGAAAAGGACCTTAAAGCTCATCCAGTGCCACCCCTGCCATGGCAGGGACACCTCGCACTGTCCCAGGCTGCTCCCAGCCCTGTCCAGCCTGGCCTGGGACACTGCCAGGGATCCAGGGGCAGCCACAGCTGCTCTGGGAATTCCCTCCCAGCCCCTGCCCATGCTCCCAGCCAGGAATTCCTTCTCCATATCCCATCTAACCCCACTCCAATCCACTCCACACCCCCTGAAATAACTTCACTCAGTCTCTCAATTTCCTGGGCACAGCTCAGGCTGTGCACAGTTCCATCACCAGCACTGGAGCAGGGACTCTGTTCCCCCTCACTTCCCAAGGGATCGAGGTTCTCCCCCACTCCCCGAGCACCCCAGGGCCCTCCTGCCCACCCCATCCTGATCCACACCCCGGGAGGAGCTGCAATCCCCTGGAAGCCAAAGGCACAACCTCCTCGTGCTCGAGGGGAGCCGTGGGCGGGAGCAAACACAAATATTAGCCAGCCCTGAGATTTCCACCAGGATAAAAATATGAGGTACATTATTCCCCCTGCTCCGTTACTATGGAGATCTCCGTGAGGACAGAACGGCAGAGCAGAGCTCTGGTGATGAACCACAGCTCCAAACACGATTGGAATGACATCCAAAGGCAAAAACACAGCAGAGGGACCACCAGGGCTCACCCGCGGCGTGGGAAGGGCAAACACATCCCATTAACCTGTGGCTGCTGGCCCCAATCCCACCCCAAACCTTGTCAGGAGTCTCTCCAGGGTCTCAGCCCCATGGATTCGCTCCCCAGCAGGACATGGATGTGCCCAGAGCAGCCCCAACCCAGCACCAGGCACCACCTGGGGCTCCGTCCCTGCCCATGGGGACACCGGAGAGTCCCAGCCCTGCAGCATCCCCAGCCCTCCAACCTGCCGGGAAACCAAAGCAAATCAGGAATCGAGGGACACCAAACCGAATCAGGAAATGAGGGGTACCAAACCTAATCAGGAATGGGGGGGGTACCAAACCAAATCAGGAATCAAGAGACACCAAACCAAATCAGGAAATGAGGGGTACCAAACCTAATCAGGAAATGAGGGACACCAAACCAAAGCAGGAATGGAGGGGCATCAAACCACATCAGGAATGGAGGGGTACCAAACCAAATCAGGAATTGAGGGACACCAAACCAAATCAGAGCCCCAGGAGCCCAGCCCCCGTTCCAAACCCTGCTGCCCACCACAGGCACCAGGGATGGAGGAAGCACTGTGCCGCGGATATTCATCCAGGCCCTGTCCAATTTATCGCGGTTAATTCCTTGTGCCTTCTCCTCCTGGATCGATTTCTGCAGCGGCTGATGAGCAGTAATTAATATCCAGGCAGAAGGAGGGAGAGCCAGGTTCCCACTGCATGGAGATGTTTATTATTTATTCATCTTTAAGGCTCGTTAGATTAATCTATTTTAAATTACCGCATGCTGCCAGGCACAATTATTGTAATTTATTGGGCTCACTCCGGTGCTTTATTTCCCTCGGATGTGAGGTGGGGGTTGCTTTTCCAGTGCTCCCAGGAAGCTGCTGGAGCTGCACCCCAGGGAGCAGAAATCCCTTCTCCAAAGGGAACAGCCTCAGCCTCCAGTCCGCATTAATTCCTGGCTTTCAGCAGAGAGGAATCAGAGAATCACCAAAAGGTTTGGGATCTCAGAGCCCATCCCATTCCATCCTCCTGTGCTGGGACACCTTCCCCGTCCAGCCTGGCCTGGGACACTTCCAGGGGTTTGGCAGCCACAGCTTCTCTGGGCAAGGATGGAATTCCTGCACCCCTGAGCTTCTTCCTGCCTCAGTTTCCTGGGTGCAAATGGCACCTCCTCCGACATTCCTCAGGTTTTCCAGGCGTGGCACTTCCATGGAAACATGGAAATAAATCCAGCTCCGCTCTGTGTGAAACGCTTCACCTCGTTTCTTTAGGAAAACCCCACATTTTGTTAAAAGCTGCAGCTCCCATGATTACAGTTCATTGATGCCCTCAGGGGTTCCAGCAGAGCCAGGCTGGGCTGAAATCGAATTATTCTCCACCAGAGCTCGTGAGGTAAAGGTGCAATTAGAGCAGGAGGGGCTGGGGCTGCCTCCCACAAAATAGACCTGGAGGGGCTGGAGTGTGTCCAGGGAAGGGAACTGAGCTGGGAAGGGAACGGAGCTGGGCAGGGCTGAGCCCCAGGAGCGGCTGAGGGAGCTGGGCAAGGGCTCAGCCTGGAGCAAAGGGGATCAGGGGCACCTTGTGGCTCTGCACAGCTCCTGCCAGGAGGGGACAGCCGGGGGGGTCGGGCTGTGCTCGCAGGGAACAGCGACAGGAGGAGAGGGAACGGCCTCAGGCTGGGCTGGGGAGGCTTGGGTTGGATATTGGGAATTTCCCCATGGAAAGAACTGTCCAGCCTGGCACAGCTGCCCAGGAGGGATTGAACAGCCCTGTGCACGTGGCACTTCGGGACATGGGACAGGGGTGGCCTTGGTCCTGCTGGGAGTGGTTGGGCTCAGTGACCTTGGAGGGCTTTTCCAGCCTGAGCCATTCCGTGAACCATTCCATGAACCATTCCATGATCCATTCCATGATCCATTCCATGATCCATTCCATGATCCATTCCATGATCCATTCCATGATCCATTCCATGATCCATTCCATGATCCATTCCATGATCCATTCCATGATCCATTCCATGATCCATTCCATGATCCATTCCATGATCCATTCCATGATCCATTCCATGATCCATTCCATGATCCATTCCATGATCCATTCCATGATCCATTCCATGATCCATTCCATGATCCATTCCATGATCCATTCCATGATCCATTCCATGATCCATTCCATGATCCATTCCATGATCCATTCCATGATCCATTCCATGATCCATTCCATGATCCATTCCATGATCCATTCCATGATCCATTCCATGAACCATTCCATGATCCTGTTACCCAGCAGTGCCAAAGCCAGGGGCAGCAATGAGGCTCTCCCTGTCCCCAGACAAGCTCTGGGCACCTCCTGCCCATGCCAATAAAGTGAGGGAAACAACACCACACGAGGGGCTGGGAATCAGTCAATACCTCCTTTAGATAACATCACCTTCAATAATGTCCCTTTAAATAATATCACCTTAAACAATATCCCTTTAAATAATATCCCTTTAAATAATATCACCTTAAACAATATCCCTTTAAATAATATCACCTTCAATAATATCAGCTTCAATAACATCACTTTAAAAAATATCCCTTTAAATAATATCCCTTTAAATAATATCACCTTCAATAATACCCCTTTAAATAATATCACCTTAAATAATATCCCTTTAAATAATATCCCTTTAAATGATATCAACTTTAATAAGATCACCTTAAATAATATCATCTGAAACAATATCACCTTAAAAAATACCCCTTTAAATAATATCCCTTTAAGTAAGATCGCCTTAAATAAGATCACCTTAAATGATATCCCTTTAAACAATATCACCTTAAATAATATCCCTTTAGATAACATCCCCTTAAATAATAACCCTTTAAACAACATCACCTCAAAGAATATCACCTTAAATTATATCTCTTTAAAAATTATCCCTTTAAACACCATTTCCCCCTTTGAAAGGGCTCCTGACTTTCCCCAGCGCCAGGGAAGAGCATCCGAAGTGCTGATGCAGCAGGAAGGAAGCAGAGGCTGCTTTGAACCCCCAGCACCCCCAGCACCCCATGGGATTGGCCCTCCCCAAACGCCTGCACTGTGCAAACTCTTTTGAACTGAAGTGTTTAATCAGAACCTCCCAAGAGGAAATGCAGCCACGAGGAAAAAAAGAACGACTTTTTAATAGAGAGAGAAAAAAGGGGCTCTTTGGAGTAAAACAAATGATTCTCTAACAAAGAATGGCCCGGGGACAGGAAGACAATGGGGAGCTTTTGATGCCACAATCCTGCACTGAGATTAATTCAGAGTTCACCTTTTACCCCAATTATAAATCTCCCTTAGCAAGGAGGGAAACAGAATTTAGTCTCCTCTAAGAGCAGACTGAATTCCAGCCATTCTCTGTCAGCTTTCAGACATGGAGCTTAAGAACAATCGAACAAAATTATCTCAGCACCGCTTTCATCAAATCTCCATTACGCTTTGCATTTTTAGGCCATGTCCTGCCAGCTGTAAGCAAACAGTATCAGGATATTTCCATTTTTCTGCTATTTGGAGAACTCTTTAAATGGAGAACTGGGTTTCTGCTTCAGAGGAGGAAACCTAAATCTAAATTTTATTGTCCAGTTTCCTCTTCTTTCAGGAACACTGGGAGAAATGCTGGAGTCACCAGGGGCAGTCTCCCAATAGGGAAAAATAACAATTAAACTCTATCCACACAACTCCATGGTCTGAGAGGTCTTTCCCAAGCTCTGATTGTGCTGCTGAGGTCTCTCTGTGCCTCCTGGGAATGGCAACATTTCATTTCCATGGATGAGCAGGTTCTGGGAGCCCTTTGCAGCATTCCAGGGACATCCCAAAAATATTTGCTGCATGTCGAGGCCTTGTGTTTATCGTGGAGTCACCAAAAATCAGGAGAAACCAAAATTCCACCGGTGCAGAACCACAGGATGGAATCCCTTGTGCTCCTCAGACTGCCCTTGGAAATCCAGATCTCTGCTTTCAGCTCCCTCTTTTCCCTCTGGGATATTTGACCCCAACCCATATCCGATATTCTTGCACCCAGCATGCTGAGGCTGCGTGTTTGCAGTAAAATAACCAAAACCCAGGAGAAACCAAAATTCCTTTGGTACAGAACCACAGGATGGAGTTCCTTGTGCTCCTCTAGCCTTCAGACTGCCTTGGAAATCCAAACCTCTGCTTTCAGCTCCTGCTTTTCCCTCTGGAATATTTGACCCCAACGCATATCTGATATTCTTGCACCCAGAACACTGAGGCTGTGTGTTTGCAGCAAAATAACCAAAATCCAGGAGAAACCAAAATTCCACTGGTACAGAACCACAGGATGGAATCCCTTATGGTCCTCAAGCCCTCAGACTGCCCCTGGAAATCCAAATCTCTGCTCTCAGCTCCTGCTTTTCCCTCTGGAATATCTGACCCAGCCAACACAAACCCTGTCCAATATTTTTCACGCCCAGCGCGCTAAGGCCTCATGTTCACAGCAAAATAACCAAAATCCAGAAGAAACAAAAATTCCGCCAGCACAGAGCCAGGGGATGGAATGCCCCACACTCCTCAAGCCCTCAGACTTCCTTGCAAATCCAAACCTCTTTTTAAACTCCTGCTTTTCCCTCTGGGCTCTTTGACCCAGCCAACACAAGCCCTGCGCAATATTTTTGACACCCAGCACGCTGTTATTTTAAACACAGTTCCAATAAACCCCAAAAGTTGACGCAGTCGGAGGTCTGCAAATAAATGAGCTCATTAAAAAGCACTGGCACTTAGCAAGATCTCTGGTGGCCAATCCCAGCTCGGGCAGGGCTGGAATTTATAGCTTGGACCCCCCCCAGCTAAAGCTTTGAATCTGCTCATAAACATCAATCTCTGATTTTTATTGCCCCATTCTGCAGCCTGAGCACAAAACCTGCTCCAATTAGGCCCCCCCAGAGTGACTCTCGCAAATAAATACAGACTTTAATATTCCACGACAGAATTCCCAGGGACCCATTTTTCATTTAAGCACTCCCGGAGCTCGGGGAGGAGTTTGGAGTGACAAAAACATCCCCGAAGGGCTGGGGAAGAGCAGCTGGGGACAACACAGATGTCACCAGGAGGTTATTGAGTGTGGCCAAACATTTTGGAGACATTCCATAACTCACCGATAGAAACGATGGAGATCCCATTAAGCTCGGGCTGGCTCGAGGTCCTCGCTCAGCACTCCACAGGCAGGGCAATGGAATGGTTGGGAATGATGCATGGAGCAGGGGAGAGCTGCCAGGAAAAATAAATCAGAGGGAGCCCATTAATACCTAATGATGCCAAGCTGCCATTAATTCATTTCCAATTGGAGGAGCTCTTAAAGAGGTCACTGGAATAATGATTTCCCTCTGAACGTCACCCTGGCTCCGAGCTGGAATCTGCACCCGCTGGAGCATCTGATCCCTTTCTGCAAGGTTCTCCTGGAAAAGAACATTTTTCACTGAGATAGATCATAATTAAGTGCAATTATCCCAGTCCAAGGTGAAGAACTTAACGACCGCCCCAGTTTTATTCCCACATCGCTACAAGAGCCAAGGGAGTGGCAGCAGCCAGGACATGGAAATCTGCTGCTCCCAGTTTTGAACAGGATTTGCTGGGTTTCTGCTTCAGAGAAGGAAACCTAAATCTAAATCTTATTGTCCAATAATTCACTTACTAGAAAGATGATCTGTAGGGGAAAAAACTCATTTGTCTTCACTCAGCACTTCTGGCTTTCCCCCCAAAAATCAAGACAAGGGAATCCCGGAATATCCTGAGCTGGAGGGACCCACAGGGATTGTCCAGTCCAGCTCCTGGTCCTGCACAGACACACAACAATCCCACCCTGTGCATCCCTGCCTGAACATTCCTGGAGCTCTGGCAGCCCCGGGGCCATGCCCATTCCTGGGGAGCCTCCTGGGAAGGAGAGGAGCAGGGAATATTTGCCTCGAGATGAGTGTCAGGAAAGGCTGCAGTGAGCTTTCTGTCAGGTTATTCCATCAGTGTTCACATGAACACCGAGAAGTCTGAGCAAATGGAAAGTTCAGTGGAGTCCCATCCCTGGAATTGTCAAAAAAATATGGATGTGATACTCAGGGATGTGATTTAATGGGGAGCATGGAGGTGCTGAGCTGACAGTTGGACTTGATGGCCTTAAAGACCTTTTCCAACCTTAAAGATTCCGTAATTCCATGATTCTGTGAAACTATTCCAACCCCTGGGACCCTGGGAAGTGCCTGAGCCAGCCCAGGGACTGATCCATGAGCCCAAAGCTTGGCCATCCCTGGGTGTGGCCAAAGCTCCATCCATGTATCCATCCATCCATCATCCATCCATCCATCCATCCATCCATCCATCCCTCCATCCATCATCCATCCCTCCATCCCTCCATCATCCATCCATCCATCCATCCCTCCATCCATCCATCCATCCATCATCCATCCATCCATCCATCCATCCCTCCATCCATCCATCATCCATCCCTCCCTCCCTATCCATCGATCTGTGAACGATCCCCAGAGCACTCTCAGGCCCAAGGAGCTTTGCTTCCCTGAAAAACAGACCACCTTTGTTCCGAGCAAGGAAAGCAGACAGAGGCACTGAAATTCCTGCCTTTTCACCCTGCAGCCCCAGGGATCCATTTGAGTTCCTGATTCCAAGAGCTCCTCCAAGGAACTTCCCAACTGTCTCTGGTGCAGTCTCTGGTGTGTCCATGGACAGGGACTCACATCAGCAGTTCTGCAATGCTGCATTCAATACAGGCAGCGTTTGCCATCTCCAGACAGAAAAATGCAGATTAATCCCCCAGCAAAGCCCTGAGAATGTTAAACATTCCTGTCTGAACTGGGGAAACCAGAACGTGTTCCTTGCTGGAATGAGCTCCTGAATCCGTTCGGTTCACCGGGAGGCCATTGCTAACTTTGTTAGGGAATATTCTGATGATGGATCTCAAAAGGATATTCGCTGTAATCAGCCTTTGTTTCTGAGGGCAGTAATTAGGTTAAGATAATGAATAAACCCTTCCGAGCAGCCTGGGCAAAGGCAGAGCAGAAAATGCAGGAGAAAAGGAGAAAAAAAAAATTATTCCATGCAAAGGTAAAAAACTGAGTCTGTGGATAGTGTTTTCCATCTGACACCTTTAAAACAATTTAAATGGGAATAAATGGCACAGAATGTATGGATATGGGATTATGGAAGTGATGCCAGAATCACAGAATGGTTTGGAGGGACTTTAAAGCTCATCCCATGGCAGGGACACCTTCCCCTACCCCAGGCTGCTCCGAGCCCTGTCCAGCCTGGCCTGGGACACTGCCAGGGATCCAGGGGCAGCCTTGGGGAAATCCATTCCAGGGCCTCTCACCTTCCCAGGGAGGAATTCCCTCCCAATATTCCCCCCAGCCCTGCCCTCTGTCCCTGGGAAGCATTTCCCTGCGTCCAATCTGCAACTCCAGGAGACTGAACTACAGGATGTGCTTCCCCTCCTCAGCCTCCCATGGCCCTGAAAATCCTGAAACAATCCCAGCACATGGAATTCCCAGAGCCAGGTCACCTCTGCTCTTATTCCCTCATTTTAAGAGCCATCACAAAACGTCTTGGAAAAAAGGATGCTGGATTTGCTTTCCCCTCCGGCAGAACAAAGCACTGAATTTCAAATTCCAGCACTACCAGGGAGAGATTTTTCTTGGAGTCAGCTCTAAAATAATATTGACATTATAGTCAATCCATTCCATATCACTGTATTTATGTCAGAATTCATCGGCAGAAAAATCAATCCATGGAAATGCGGAGCTGTTGTATTTAAATGAAGTTTGGGAATGCCATCCCTCCCCTGCAGCTTTCCCTCAGCTTTTCCTGTGTGTATCCATCATTTCTGACACATTTCATAAGCTGGGACGTCACCTCCACTCTCACTACAAACTGCTGCAAGTGATTTCTTTAATATAAGAGACTGGAAATTGGCTTTAGGGAGCTCTTCTAAGCAATGCAGTTTTTGATAGATTGGAAAGTCGAGGTTCGCTCTGAATTTCATCTTCCTGGGGGTCTGAAATGCAGGATGGGCACTGAGGGACACCCCAAAACACCTCAGCAAATCAGAGCTGATTTGTTCCTACTGCTGTACTGTAAAATAAACCCCAAATATGGATCTAAAAATATAAATGAATATTAAAAATCCACATAATGCTCACCTGCAGACATTCTGTGCTTCCGGGAATAAAAGTGGAATTTTTGAGAAGTCCTGAAGTCTGGAGTTGAAGGAGGTTCAGCGGATTCCCATCAGGATTTAAGGGACACCTGAGATGTCCCTCCTGGCTTTGCCCAGCCCCGAAGGAGCCATTTCCCCACGGCTGCTCCTTCCCTCACCTTCCTGAGGTGTTCCTCACCATTCCAGATGCCGGCAGGAATGTGGGGTGTGCCGGCAGAAATGGGGGATCTCCCAGCAGAAATTTGGGATCTGCTAGGAGAAATGGGGGATCTGCCAGCAGAAATTTGGGATCTGCCAGCAGAAATTTGGGATCTGCCTGCAGAAATGTGGGATCTGCCAGCAGAAATGGGGGATCTCCCAGCAGAAATTTGGGATCTCCCGGCGTAAATGTGGGATCTGCCTGCAGAAATGTGGGATCTGCCTGCAGAAATGTGGGATCTGCCTGCAGAAATGTGGGATCTGCCAGCAGAAATGGGGGATCTGCCAGCAGAAATTTGGGATCTGCCAGCAGAAATTTGGGATCTGCCTGCAGAAATGGGGGATCTGCCTGCAGAAATGTGGGATCTGCCTGCAGAAATGTGGGATCTGCCAGCAGAAATGGGGGATCTGCCAGCAGAAAGTTGGGAGCTGCCAGCAGAAATTTGGGATCTGCCGGCAGAAATGGGGGATCTCCCAGCAGAAATCTGGGATCTCCCGGTGTAAATGTGGGATCTGCCTCCAGAAATGGGGGATCTGCCAGCAGAAATTTGGGATCTGCCAGCAGAAATGGGGGATCTGCCAGCTCCCCCGGGGCTGAATCCCTGCAGGTCCCAATTCCTGCCCACACACAGCTTTGTAGACATGTAAACTCAATTAACGAAGGGCTAACACTGATTGGGGTAATTGGAGGAGCAGCCCCATGTTTACAGGTGCACAGCTGTTAAACCAAACCCCAGCAAGAGCAGCTTGTTCGGGGGAAACGGAGCAGGAATTCCTTCCTTTCTTCCTTCCTTCCTTCCTCCCTTCCTTCCATTTCTTGGGAGGCCCCACCTTTGGCTGGAAGAGCAAAGAGATTCCAGCCCCAGATCCTAAAGGGATGAAGAGATTTTCCCCCAAAGGTCAGGTCCAGCTGGAACAGACAAACTGCTCCCCAAAGCCGCTCAGTAACACACGGAACACCACAGAATCCCAGGATCATTAGGGTTGGAAAAGCCCTCCAGGATCATTGAGTTCAGCTGTCCCCACCTTGTCCCCAGCCCAGAGCACTGAGTGCACCTCCAGTCCTTCCCTGGACACCTCCAGGGATGGGGAATCCAAACCTCCCCAGGCAGCCCTGCCAAGGCCTGAGCGCCCTTTCCATGGGGAAATTCCTCCTAGTGTCACCCTGAACCCTGAATGTGTCACCCTGAACTTCCCCGAATGGAGAACATCAAGAATTGACCCACCATGGAAATAAATTCAGTCGAAGAGAACGGAGGGGTTGAGGTGCTTTTCCCAAAAATTGGACTCTATTCCATGGAATCCCAGGATCCCAGAGTGCTTTGGGTTGGAGGGACATTAAATCTCATCCAGTCCCACGGCAGGGACACCTCGCACTGTCCCAGGCTGCTCCAGTCCCTGCCCAGCCTGGCCTGGGACACTGCCAGGGATGGACAAGCCACAGGAATTGGTCACCAGAACAAACCTCAGGAGCTGCAGCCTTGAAGGCTTTAAATCCCAGGGAGCGCCAACATTCCTGAGCCACCAGCGGGGCAGTGCTGGCCTCTAGTGAGAGATGCCGAAAAGGAGGATTTGTAGGATAAAGCTCCCTTCCCATCCCTGCCCTGGATCCCATCCCCTGCCCCACCTTCCAAAGGACTCCTCAGCCACTTCGGGCAGTGGCATTAAGCAGATTCTGAGGAAGTTGTCCAATAAATTCCTGATTTTGAGATATTTTCCATAAATCAGGTATTTCCATCGCTACCTAGGGAGGGTTAAATCCCTTCTCCATCCTCAGCAGACCCTGCCTGGAGGGGGTGCAGCTGACACAGGAGTTTGTCCCATTTGCAGAAGTCCCCCACAGGACTGGAGCAGGATCCTCAGGGGAACAGAGAATTCAGGAACTGAAAATAAAGCTCAGGAAAACAGGAACTCCAGGGGGACTGGGCGATCACACAGGAAATGTTAACCCGAGGGAATGGCAGAGGAGTTTCTCCAACCAAAATGTGTGAATTCGGGAGAAGAAAGAGATGAAGAGCAAAAAGAACAATTGGATTCTCTCCCTCCCCAGGAGAGAAAAATGCAGCGCTGGGGGACCTTTGCCTTTGGATCCTCAAAGAGAAACTTCCCCCAAACTCTTCCCCCCCAGGGAAAAACCTCCACAACCCCAAAGGCAGCACCACATCCCCCACAGCCAAAAGCACAGTGTCCATGAAGGGTTTTATTTAAAAACACCCCAAGCCCACAGGGAAACCAAGCAACAAAGCAAAGCCTCGGTGTGGGCTCTGAGGAGCTCAGAGAGCACCAGGGCAAAGCAGAAAGGGCACCGCTCCCCATGGCAGGGGTTCCCAACCTGCTGCTGCCTTTTCCCACACTGTCCTTCCAAATCCAGAACTTTCAGCCAATGGTTTCTCCAGGAAAATCCAAAGAAAGCTCCACTCCAAAATCTCTTTTAAAGCCAACTTTAACACCATGAGTTCTGCTTAAATTACTGTAGGCAGAAAAATAAAATATTCTACATAAAATAGAACTTATTTTATTCTAATAAACTCCTCTCTGCAGCCAGACAAAGGCTCCTGAGCATTTTGTGGCCCACGAGGATTCCCTGGAGTCTCCTCCAGAACGCTGCCCATGCTCCTGGGCTCCACAAACCACCTGCTGCTGCCTGTTAAAGCAGGATCAGCTCAGGGCAGGGATAATTTATCCAATTACCTCGAGGAGTAATTAAACCACAGCAAAACGCACTCTGCAGGAGCTCTGGGAACTCCCTGTTCAGCAAGGAGCCTGCCACTGAAACGATGGCAAAACCTCGAGTTTCACCATGGAATTCAAGGCTTTTCCCTCTGGAAGCAAAACTCAGTTCTTATTTTAAGTCTTTTTAAAGTTTTAGTCACAAACTCTTAAAAATACATCAATTTTCACATTATTCAGGGCTTGCAGGAGGTTATTGCTGTCCCTGCCTTAGTGCAAATTCCAGGGTTAGCACTTCTGGAGTTTCCTCAGAAATATTCACTCGGGAGCTTTTCCTCACCTTTTTCTCCCAGAAAAACGAACCAGAGCAGCCAAGGTGCCCAAGAGGAGAGGCTGAAAAAGCCTCATTTCCATCCAGGCTCGTCCCAGCAATTTATTGATCGAATTTTCCCATTTCACACCCAGAGATCAAGTCCCGGCTTCCGACTCAGCTCCTCCCGGAGTATGTGAGACAGGAGGCTGCAGCAGGTTCCAGCAGAGCCACAATTTCCCACCAGGATCTCTGAATTGCCCAGGAAGGAGGAGTTTTAGCCAATATTTTAAATCTAGGATTGCAAGGATTCAAGGCATTCCTGCGTTTCCAGAGGGCCAAGGCTCTATTTCAACACACTTCTGTGGGCCAGGGTTGACAAAGAGGAGCAGTAATTACCTGGGAGCTGCAAAAAATAAAATTAAGACATTCACATATCATTCAATGCTCCTCAGCTTCTGGGGTTGGCCATTGATTGCTTTCCTTCATTTACATTTTTATTTCTGAGAACAAACCTCAGAAATTGCACTCCGAGGTGGAGTTGCTGGCTATTAAAAACAAATAAATTCCTAAAATAAAAATTCCTAAAATAAAAAACAAATTCCTCAAATAAACCCCTGCTCGTTGCAGTTTTTAATTGTCCTCTGAACCCCCTTCAGAGATACCTGAGCTCCAAGTTTGGACAGGTATTTATTCCTTAAACTAAAGGCATCAGCTTTTGGCAGCAATTTTGCCAAATCGTCTTCGTTCTGACGTCTGAGCCTCTGCTGTTCTTCTGCACTGCAAAAGAAAAGTGCCTTCAGAGGTTTGTCCTGAGCAGCGCCAAGCCAAGCAGGGAAATATGGAAATATTCTTATTTTAATTCCTAGGCAATGTTTAGGGGTGTCAGATTAACGACCCTGAGATGTGGAAGGACAAATAATTCAGTGTAAACAAAGAGAGAGGCTGATTTCTGCAGGCTCCTTTTATTTCAGTCTGAGATTTCAGTAGAAAGAGAAACCTTTTGGTTTTTCACAGATTACAATGTGCTCAGGGAGCTTCTGTAACAGCTCTTCAATCTATTAAACAAACTTTCAAACCTTAAAATAAACATTGCAATACAAAGAGAATCAAGAAGGCAATAAAAGACCGCGCAGCAGTCTCAGAATTCAGAAATCTCCTACAAAAAAGTCCATTTGTGGCTCTTTTTCCATGGAAATGCTGAAAGGAAACAGACCCAAAGCTGGAAATACATTTCAGAGATGGTTTTTGCACGAAGACAGCGACAAAAGCAGCAGCAGTGACCTGTCGGGAGCTCTTTATCCCAGAAGAGAAATGCCTTTTGATGCAAAGTGGTGTGGGCACAGAGGTGTTTGGTGCCAGCCTTTGTCTCGAGGTGACACAAAAGGACATTTGGCATTAGTGACAAGTGTTACAAAGCAGGAACGATGTAAACCCGAGTGTTAATGAATCTTCCAGAGAACTACAGTGCAACCTAAACACTCCTTCTTCAGGCTGGGGTGGTGCTGAGCAAGTGTCCCCACCTCGGGATGGCCTGTGCCACTCAGCTGTCCTTTCTGAAAGAAACGGTGACAATTACTGCAAACACCGCGCCGAGGCACCACAAACACCACAGAATCCACAGGATTCACTGCAATTGGGACACACAATTCCAAGGTTTGGGAGGGTTTTGGTGCATTTGTATTAAAAAAATTGTATTAAAAATCCTTTTGGCTCAAGGAGACTGCATTGTAATGAAGTCAGGTTTTAATTTCCTTGAGCTTTCCTCAAGGGTGAGGTGCGGAAAGAACAAGAAATAAAATCATATTAAAACTCACAAATCACCTGGACAGACCTTGCTCAGGTGCTTTGGGGTTTTTTGGGATTAATTTAAGTAGCACCATATGGACACAGTCCAGTTTTACAGGAGTCCATAAATCCGTTAGTAAGAAATATTTTATTAGCAAATTATTTATCTGGATCCAACTTATATTATATTATATTATTATATTATGGTATATTACATTATATCATATTTTCCATTATATATCATATACTATATTATGTATTACATTATATATTATAATAGAAATATATATAAGCTGTGTGATGTACAATATCTGCAGGTGAGATGGAATTACCAATTAAAAAATAAAGAATTCCAACAAAATTAAAGGAGATTTGCTCTGAGATCTGAGGGAGCTGCTGAGCTGAATTAGGTCAGAACAAAGAGCAATCCAAAGGAAAAATTCCATGTTCTTCACACAGCAGCAGTTGGGATTCTGTGGTTTTGGGAGCTGTGATTTGCTTCACACTGATTTATTCTTTCACATAAAAAATGTTCAATTAAGAATGCCAAAACATATTTTAATATTTTAATTGGATGAACCAACCCGGGCTGGGGGAGGCGTCCCTGTCCTTGGAACTGGATGGGCTTTAAGATCTTTAATAGTGGTCCCAAACTATTCCACAAAGTGTCAAAATTTCCTTATTCCAACCATTTCTGCCACCTCAAGTGCCTCATTTCCCTTTAAGGGAAGTGAATCCCATTTCACTGAGAAGTCCTGCCCCATTTTCTTTCTAAAATAAAACCTTCTCCCTGTAACCAGGAGCATTTGGGACAGATCTCACCCCAAACTGAGTTTCCCATCAGTGCTGGGGTTTAGACTCAGCCCCAATATTTTTTTAACACATTTCATTTGGAAAGCCACTGAAATAAAGGAAAATAGCAAGGAAAAGTGCCAGGAAAGGACACCTGGGCAACTGCTACTTCAAATATTGATTTAAAGGATGCAGGAATATGAAATCCTAACACAGACTGGTAAGAAATAAATCCAATATAAACTAGACCTGAGGCAATGATCTACTTAATCCCTTCAGGATGAACACTTCCTAAGAACACTGACATTTTTTGGGGTTGTACTTACTCAGCTGCAGCTGCTTTTTGCAGTTTTTCCCTTTTCTTTGCAGACCAGTTGAGATCACCACCTGGAACAGCAGAAATGTGCACTTTGAGACCTTTAAAATTGATATTTTTGTATCTTTGGTATCAAAACTTCCCCCCCAGGAGCTCCCAGAGGAGTTGAGACATCAGGAGAACGATTTTACAGAAGGAACTGAGGTAAAGAGAAGCTGCCAGCACTCACCTGTGAGGTGGTTCACAAAGTACAGCATGACCACAGCTATCAGTGACACTGGGAGAGGAAAGGGACAGGTTTAGCTGACAATAAATGCACAACAATGAATAGCCTGAAGCTACAACCACAATTTTTTGTGGTAGTTGTTAACTCAGAGGAGGTTTTTGCTTTTGTAAATCCCCTGTGCTCGCAGCACAAGGTAATTCAGAAAAACTTTTAATTTTAAAAGTATTTTTTGCTATTTTCACTCCGTTTTTTTAAACACTGAAACTCTTTACACCTCAAGGAAACCCCAAAACACTTCACTGGCTGTGAGTGAAAAACTTGTAATTTTAAACTTAAAACTTAGGCTTTTAAAGTAATTTTTGTCTATTTTCACTCTGTTTTTTTTAAACACTGAAACTCTTTACACCTCAAGGAAACCCCAAAACACTTCACTGGCTGTGAGTGAAAAACTTTTAAACTTTTAACTCAGGCTTTTAAACTATTATTTGTCTATTTTCACTCAATTTTTTAAACACTGAAACCTTTTACACCTCAAGGAAACCCCAAAACACTTCACTGGCTGTGAGTGAAAAACTTTTAAACTTTTAACTCAGGCTTTTAAACTATTATTTGTCTATTTTCACTCAATTTTTTAAACACTGAAACCTTTTACACCTCAAGGAAACCCCAAAACACTTCACTGGCTGTGAGTTCAGCCCAACATTGCTCCAGCTGACACCTCTAAAAGAAAGGTTATGATTGCTTTACAGGAAATATGAAGCCAAAAAAGCTTCCTGCATCCATTCCTGGCGAGTTCCATACTCACAGCACACACAAGCACTGAAGAAGACCTCGAGGAAGAGGTACCCTCGTGTGTCCAGGATCATGCCAGCAGCGATGGCGATCACGGCCAGGCCCAGGTTCTGGATGGACTGCATGCTGAGCAGACAGAACACCACTCAGGGCTTTGCTTGGGAAAATGGGGATGGATTTGCTCGGGAAAATGGGATGGATTTGCTGGGGAAAATGGGGATGGATTTGCCGGGGAAAATGGGGATGGATTTGCTCAGGAAAAACTCCTCAGTGCCACGGAGCTGATGAGGAGATGAACTTTCCGCCATTTGCTGGGACATGTGAAAGTCATGACGTCAGCTTTGCAGAAGTTTCAGTGCCTCCCCCACAGCCACGAGCTCTGTCCCAAACCCACACCCCGAGCAGCCAGGGCTTCCTCTGCACACCCCTGGGGAGCTGGGAACCAGGACAGGCTGGATCTGCTCATTCTGTGGGACAGTTCAGCAAGGATGGAATGGTTTGGGATGGGAGGGACGTTAATGCCCATGCAGTGCCACATCCCTGCCCTGGGGACACCTCCCACTGTCCCAGTCCCACACCCCGAGCAGCCAGGGCTTCCTGTGCACACCCCGGGGGAGCTGGGAACCAGGACAGGCTGGATCTGATCATTCAGTGGGACAGGAGCTCAGCAACGACAGAATGGTTTGGGATGGGAGGGACGTTAAAGCCCACCCAGTGCCACCCCTGCCATGGCAGGGACACCTGCCACTGTCCCAGGCTGCTCCCAGCCCTGCCCAGCCTGGCCTGGGACACTGCCAGGGATGCAGGGGCAGCCACAGCTGCTCTGGGAATTTCATCCCAGCCCCTGCCTGCCCTCCCAGGGCACAATTCCTTCCCAGTATCCCATCCAGCCCTGCCCTCTGCCATGGGAAGCCATTCCCTGGGTCCTGTCCCTCCATGCCTTGTCCCCAATGCCTCTCCTGTAACTCCTAGAGGCCACAGCCAGGTCACCCCAAAGCTCCTCCTCTCCAGCTGAGCAATCCCAGCCCTCCCTTGCCCTGCTCCTGTGGGAGCTCTGCCCTGCACAAATCCACGGAAATACTCACAAGCCATAGGCAGTGCCCAGCTGGTGCTCCGGGACAACAAAGGCCACCATGGGCCACAGGGCACAGGCCAGCAGGGAATAGGCCACCCCCAGCAGACACTGCGGACACAGGAGAAGCAAACTGTCAGAGAGGCAAAGTCCTTTTGCTGCAAAGTTCTAAATAAATTAACATTTTTACCCTTCCCTTTCTCCCAAAAGTGAAAAATAAGGAGCTCAAGTAACCGTTTGTGCAATGAAATTCAAAATGAATGTGCACATTTAGAAGGAAAACTTCTTCCAGGAGTGACTCCCAAACGAAACTCTATTAATTAAAATTAAAGAGTGTGACTTGAATGACCCCCAAACTAAACTCTATCAATGAAAATTAAAGAGTGTGACTTCAATGACCCCCAAACTTAACTCTATTAATTAAAATTAAAGAGTGTGACTTGAATGACCCTGTCCGGGGGTGGCGTAATACAAAATACCATTACACCACCCCAGGACAGACCCCCAAACTAAACTCTTATTAATGAAAATTAAAGAGTGTGACTTGAACACCCAAAGCTGCACCTCATTAAAAAAAAAAGCCTGGAAACCAAAGTTTTTAAGCTCTGCCCCACTGGTGAGCATCATAAACCTCAGCTCCAAACAATTTTTCAGGGAATCTGCCCTCACTAATGCAGATTTTTATTGAGGCTCAATCCAGCACATCAGAGGCCATTGAAATAATAGTAATAAACTTCAGAGAAAAATTAATTAAAAGAACAATTTTTAGGAGAAAAGTGAGCACCTGGCACAGGAATTTAGCAATGGAATTCAGTAATAACTTCAGAGATAAATTAAAAGAACAATTTTTAAGAGAAAAGTGAGCACCTGGCACAGGAATTTAGTAATGGAGTGAGCAGTTTTTTCCACCTTAACACACAGTGTAATTCAGCACCAACTCCGCTGCTTATTTTCTATTTATCAAAGCAATATTTGGGACTGATTTTATTTCTAGGTGGCTGTGAGGGGCAGAAAAGCAGATTACCATGGCTATCCAGGGGTTCCAGAAGGTGAAAGCCAGCATGATGTGAGCGGCCAGCGTGGTGAGCACAGCACACAGCACCCAGATGATGTTCTTGCCCACTTTATCCACCAGCAGGCCAAACACTGGCGACATGGGGGCTGAGATGATGTAAACAATGCTGCGAGAGAGGAAAAAATTAAAGGATTTAACACCACCAGAGTGCTTTGTTAACTGTGAGGCCGTAAGAAAAACACACCCCAAAAAATCTCAGTAATTTAGAATTCCCAAAAGGTCTGAGGACATGAAAACAGCATCCAAGGAAACAGTGACACACTCAGAGCTCTTGGGATCACAGCCCAGCAGTGTTTTCTTGTTGGGTTTTATTGGTTTGGGGTTTTGCCCAAACACAAATTCATCCTCAAACCACAGAAATTTAGTGTTGTTATTAAACTGCTTTATCACTCAGAAAAGAATCACTAAATATCACAATAGAACCCTTCAGAGCTTTTTCTTTCCACTGTGAACATCTATTTTCAATCAAAACCACACCCACACTTCCCAGTTATTCCTTGGGCGATGTGAAATTATTTCTCCACTTAAATGCAGGTCAGAGGAGATCCCAAACTTCTTCCCATGTGCCCAGAGCCCAAAAATACACCCTGAACTCCTAAAACCTGGCAGTGCTACTTATTTAATTAACCACAATATACCTGTTAATTGCACTGGCTTCTTGAGGGGAAAATCTGAATTTTTCAATAAAGAAAACCCTGAAGGAAGAAAAAAAAAATCTATTTAGGAAAATGCAGACCTGAGGGACATTAAATCAAAATTAAGCTAGACAAAGACATAAGAAACTCATTTACAAGAAAATTAAATATAGCTCTGACATAAATATCAGAGATTCTCATTTATAATTAATTTTAAAGCTTGTTATCAGACTGCAGAGATTTTAACCTAAGGATCATTCAAATTATACTTTGGGAAAAACATTCCAAGGCCACAACCAAATAATGAGATATTAAGTTGCAATTATGGAAGGAATCCCACAGGACAGCAAATTCCACCCCAAAATTCACCTCACGTTTTAAACGTGTATGGAGTTTTAATCAGGAAATCAAACACTCCTCATGCTCCTGAATTCTGACACATCAGAACAGTGATTCCCACACTTTCAGCAGGTAAATGGAAGGGTTTGGCTGAAAGCCTGGCCAAATTCCAAGGGAACAGCTGCAAAAGTGAGTGGCACTTACTTGCCAAGGCCAATGAAAGGAAAAACTGCTGCGTAGTAACAGACACAGATGACAAAGATGAGCCACAAGGACAGGGAGAAATCCTTCACATCCGTGAGCTTGATCACTTCTCCTGCAGGGGGCAAGGCACAGCACGGAGGCAGTCAGGGTGAGCAAAGCTGGGATCCATCCCCCCTGCATGGACACCCAGGTGAGCACAAATCCCTCCTAAAGCACTGCCCTGTCCCTGCCCGGGGGGAGCTCACCCAGTGGGAGTCACTCCAGGAGATGCAGGGGTTAAATCCCAGGGATAGAGCCGAGGACAAACTGATGGGCAAGAGCTCAGCAAGGGCTGAGCAGCAGAATTCAACACACTTGGCCAAGGAAATGTTCCATCAGCTGGAAAAATTCCTGCCTGGAGGCAGCCTGGACAGGGCTGGAGCAGCCTGGGACAGTGGCAGTGTCCCTGCCCACGGCAGGGTGGGGTGGATGGGCTTTAAGGTCCCTTCCATCCCAAGCCAGTCTGGGATTCCATGGTGTGCTCTTCCTTGGATCTCAAATTGAGTCCACTTTTCATTGCTCTAAATTCTCCCACATGGAAAACTCAACCTACAGCACACTGCCAGACACGAGCTCCAGGTTCTGCACTCCTGCTAAAGGAAATCACACCAACGCCACGGAAACAAGGAGCTAATGGCCATGGTACAGCTCAAATTAGGTGTAAACTTTTATTTTTATAAAAAAATATTACTGTGCCTCTGCTTGTTCAACTAGTGTTTAAAACCAAAACTTCATATAAAAATGAACTAAAAATGATGATTGTACCTGTGAGGAGGTGAAGCAGCAGCCACTGCTGACCCCAAACACAAACCTGCCCCGTGCAGAGTGGCCAGAAGGCTCTGCTGCAGCTCAGCCCCAGCACTCACCTGTTCTGCCCTGCTCTTTACAGAGCAGCTTCTCCGCTCTCCTGTCCAGGAAACCCAGCATCAAAGCACAGCTCAGCGAGAAGAGACAAGTGACACCCCCTGGGGAAGGCAACACCACACGGTCAGCTCACAACTCTGGCAGTAATTTGGCTTTTCAGCCCCGTCAGTGCAGGTTTTGTTGGGCATGGCAAGGCACACCAAGTTTAACAGCAGCTTTAAGGCTCAGGAGCAGCACAAGTCAAAGATTTAAGTGTAAAACTGACACCTGGCACGTGGCAGACACCTGCCTTGGAGCACAACATGTATATAAATTGATTTAAAACATGGCCACCACTCCCACTCAGCACAGCCAAGCTCCTCATCTGCACCCTGCAGGAACAGAAACAAAGCCTGGCCTTATTCCCAACCCCAGAGCCTCCCTGCCCATCAGGGCTCTGAGGGAAGGGAACACACCCCAAAATTGGTCAAATTTCACTTTTATGATGAGACAACCACAGGCAAGCTTTGACACTCTCCAGGAAATTTTTCAAGCCTCTTTGCTCAGAGGATGTGAAATATTTCGTCTCCATCAGCCACTGACCAGAAATTTGGCAACCCCAAAAATGCCACGGCATTTTAGCAGCTGCAGTAACCTGAGAGAAAATGAGATTAGGATACAAAAGGTGCTGGAATTGTTCTTCCTATTATTAATAATAATCACTATTATTATTTATTATCATTATTAATAATTAATTATTTAATCATTCTTAATTAATAATCATTGACCCACATGCAGGTGACAGCAATGTAAAATCTCACTGACCTATCAGGAGAGCCAAGCCAAGGGTGCTGGGGCCAGCAGAGCCCAGGAGATGCTGAACTCTGGAGTAGATCCATCCCATGATATTCATGTTCACCGTGCTCCCCTAGGCAGAACAGAGCCATGTGAGGCACCCAGCACTTCCCAGCTCCAGGAATTCAAGGGAACAGCAGGCACAAATGGAGACAAGCAGGGAAAATGCCACATGGAGAACTCAAAGCACCAGGGAACAGGGTACAAATTATTCCCTGCTGGGTTGGTTTGTACCAAATCAATCATTGCAACAAAAATTCACCATCGCAAATTTAAGTTTTACACAAATCTGGCAGTTTTCACCAAGACTTTATCAGTGCCATAAACACTCCATCGTACACTGCATGAGCTCATAAACTGAGCTGAATTTAATACATTTGACAAACAGAATTCCCACCTGACAGGCACCACAAAGAGGCACCTTTCCCCTCATTTTGCCCCAAAAAGGATCCACGGCTGCAATCTCAAGGCTATCAGCAGTTAATTACAGCTCAGCTAAGAGGAGCCTGCCCAGGCTCCAGGTGCCCCAGAATTCCCAAAAGGTGCCCTCAAAGCAGGGGCACAGCTCCACTCTTCATTCCCAGCCATGCATTGGTGCCAACTTACAATTCTGGCCATGCTGAGCTGCAATCCAAACACCAGGTTTAACTCCTTGCCCTTGAACCAACTCACTGCATACGTGTTCTGGGCCACGGCCAGGGACTCCCCACCTATTCTGAAAGGCAAAAAGAGACACTGAAAATGCAGCAGGCAAAGCAACAAGGTCCAAGAGCAAGGTGACTGAATTTCAGAGGAATCTGGCTGTGTACAGGCAGATTTAATGCATATTTTTATATATATATATGTCAAAAGAGGCAAAGACTCAAAAACAGAATTGCAGTGACTTAAGAATAATTGGTGGTTCCACAGTTTTGGATTCAGCAAGACGTGCAAAGCCCTATTTTTTTGTTTTCTAAGTTATACAAGGAAAAGAAGTGGAGATCTTGCATTCCTCAGCTTTAGAGGTCTCAGAATCCAACGATTTTGTCTCCAAGTGGCAGCAATTTTCCAGGAGAGTTTTCTAGGATTGGTTTTTGTGGTTTTCTACATGGGCTTACCTCAGAGAGCACAAATCTGCTCTTCCAGACTCACCCAAATATGAATCTGCCCACTTCCATCAGCGAGAAGGTATTAAATAGTGCTCCCAGTGCAAAAACCACCTGCAAACAGCATTGAAGGAAAATATAATTGTGCATTTCAGGTATGGAACAAACCAGAACCATCTAAAAACAGGAACAAAAATGCTCTTCCCTTCCCAAATATCCTTCACATCCAATTCCTCCTCTGTTTCTTTGTGTTTGCTCCCTCTGCTGTTCACCATATCCCACCTGGCCCCGAGTCATCCTCAACCACTTCCATATCAAACACATGAAACACGTGGCTCCTTCCCGTGATTTCACCCACATTCCAAGATTCCCTTTTCCCAGGTGCTCCAGCACAACCCAGGGTTCTCCCATTGCAGTTCTCAGCTGTCTAATCCCATGTGAAACACAAACTGCAGACACAGATCATCCTTCACCCCCTCCCTTGCACTCACCTGCCCAACACACACAAAGATGCTGAATATTACAGTGCCCAACCTGGAAAGAAAATAAAATCACTTCATGCATAATCAGGATCCCTTTTTACCCTACAAAACACGGTTTTAGATCTGCGACAGGGAAACAAGGGGAGGTTGGTGTGCAATGAAAGGTCTCTGTAATAAATTGTGCAGCTCAACAGTTTCCTTAAAACACAGGTAGCAGGGGGTGGTGTTTTTGAAGCAAATTTATTTAAATTATAAAGGAAAGGAAACTTGTTTACTAGTGCAAATTCTGAAATTGCATGGGAAAAAATTGAAAAAGTTTATTGCGATGTGAAAAAACTTCATGTTATAAAGTCTAAACTTCAGCTGCATTTTTAGTTTCGCATTCGCTGAACAGGAGTGACACAAACACTGCACTCACCGAATTCCAAACACTCTGTCTATCAGGAAACCTCCAAAGAAGCACAGAACCACATTGGGCCAGGAGTACCACGCATAGAGTGCCATGAACTGGGCTGTGTTCACCTTCATGTCCTGCACAACACAGGGGGAATTATAAAAGCAATTATTCCTGAGCTAATTGCAGGGACACAGAGCATCCTGGAAGAACCACGTAAAAACAAGTGCATTTTCCGTAATTCACAGATTCCCAGATGGGCTCGGCTGGAAAGGACTTAAAAGTCCATTTTGTTCCAACCTCAGGGACAACTTCCACTGTCCCAGGCTGCTCCAAACTTGGCCTGGGACACTTCCAGGGATCCAGGGGCAGCCACAGCTTCTCTGGGCACCTGTGCCAGGGCCTGCCCACCCTCGCAGGGAACAATGCCTTCCCAATACCCCATCTCCCCCTCTGCCAGCGGGAAGCCACTCCGCCCGTCTCGTTACTCCATGCTGGTGGCAAAGGTCACCCTCTCTGTTCCTCAAGCCCCTGGCAGCGACTCACCCGCTGAACCTGCGTTTGGAGAGCGGCCGGGTTGTCGTAGCAGAAGTAGCTGCCTGCAAGGAGAAGGGGACGGCTCAGAGCTCTGTCCTGGCCCCCCAAACCCGGGCACACCACACCCGAACCCCCCACACCGGGGCATCGCCCACACGGAGCCCCCCGGCCCGGCCCGCACCGAAGCCCAAGAAGCACATGAGGGCCAGGACGAGGAGGCGGTGCGGGAGGCGGCGGGGGTCGCAGGCGGCGGGCAGGGCGCGGGGAGGCCCCGGGAAGCCACCGCCGCCGCCTCCATCGCCGCCATCGCCGCCCAGCAACGCCCGCTCCTCCTCCGCCATCGCGGCCGCCTCACGTGAGCACCGCGGGGTCACGTGGGCCACGCGCACCACGTGAGCTGCGTGCGCCACGTGACCCGCGTGAGTCACGTGACCGTTGCCATGGCAGCGCTGGCTGAGGCCTGGGGCTTGTGAGGGGCTTGAGAAATATAAAAGAAATATAAATAATGTCTATGTAAATGTGAATATGTAAATGTAAGTATGTGAATGTAAATGAGGTTTGAGGGCCAGGCTGCAGCCAGCCCTCAATAAACATCCAGGGAAATACAACAGCTTGTAGAATTGCTCCATTGTGCTCGTGAGTATTAAAGTAATGGAATCACAGCCTGGTTTGGGTTGGAAGGGACCTTAAAGGCTGTCCATGGCAGGGACACCTCCCACTGTCCCAGGCTGCTCCCAGCCCTGTCCAGCCTGGCCTGGGACACTGCCAGGGATCCAGGGGCAGCCACAGCTGCTCTGGGCACCTGTGCCAGGGCCTGCCCACCCTCACTGGGAACAATTCCCAATTCCCAAGATCCCATCCAGCCCTCTGGCACTGGGAAGCCATTCCCCGTTGCCCTAGTGTGATAAATAACCGTGTGTTTGTTAATCAAATCTTGCTTAAGCCAGGGAATAAATGGTTAAAACTGAGTCAGGAAGCTCACAAGTCTTTTTCTAAGCAAGGCCGAACAAAAAGTTAAGCAAGGCCAAGAAAAACAGGTGTCTAAGCAAGAACAGAGAGAACAGATAACGAAGTAAAGTCAGGATGACCTATATCCAGTGAAGTAAGCAAGGTATGAGCCCCCCAGAGGAAGACTACAGCCTTCAGCCTCACGACCACCAGAAGGCAGAAAAAGACCCCCTAGCAACAGCCCACGCCGCCGCAGAGTTACTCTTGGGAAGACAGAAGTGTACTGGAACAAGGAGGGTATAAAACCAGAGACATTAGAAGGGGTGGTCGCGAACCTTTGGTGGAGCGGAGACTCCCCGGTCGCCCAGCGCTGTTTTGCTTGCTGTAGCTTGCTCAATAAATCAAATTCTTTTAATTGGCCTGGCTTTTGTCTCTAACCTATAACACTAGCATTCCAGCTCCGGAGCAACAGCTCCTCTCCACCTTCCCTGAAGCCCCCTTCAGACACTGGAAGGCTTCTCTTCTCCAAAGTAATTTTTCTTGAGCTGTTTGCTCCAAAATGTTCTTCCCATATTAGACAAATGCTTGAAAAAACTACTTTTTTACTGTAAAATCTCCAGTCTTCCATCAAATTTCATCTTCTTGCACCAAAAATGACTTAAATTTTGTCTGGACATCAAGTTTTTATTTATTTATTAAATATTTATTTATTTAATATTTATGTAATAAATAATTAATATTTATTATTTTGTTTTATTTTGATTAAAATATGCTCTTTTTGAATAAAATATGCTCTTAATGAGGCAAAATAACTTGTGATTTAAGCAAAGAATTTATTTCCCTTTTCAAGTGGTAGAAAGGAAAGGGCTGAGTTTTACCTGATGTGCTAAATTAAGACATTCACTTTTGAGCTACTCTGCCATGAATTTGATCAAGAACTATTAAAAACAGTAAAAATAACTTCTCAAAACATTCAGGTTTCATGTTGTGAATCAGCTGCAAACTCCTCTTGGGCATAAAATGCTTCATTTCGCTCGATATGTGTCTTTTCAGAGACCTGTCAAAAGAGAATGTTTTAATGTTATTAAATTGATGGGTCACATTTTCAAAACTGGCTTCCATTTCTTGTCATCTGAGGATCTCAGTTTACTGCGGTTGCTGTGAAAAATATGGTCTTAAATTACCAGGCTTGGTAATTTAAAATTCCAATTAAAAATTGTAAAAGCAGTTGTTCAATGAATTTGAGAGTTTCTGTGACAAACTCGAGGGTTTCAGTGACAAACTCAAGGGTTTTTGTAAAAAACTAGAGGGTTTCTGTAAAAAACTTGAGGGTTTCTGTGACAAACTCGAGGATTTCCGTAACAAATTCGAGGATTTCTGTGACAAACTCGAAGGTTCCTGTGACAAACTCCAAACTTCCACTGCCACTTGAGGGAGCTCAAAGATAATTGACCTTGCAGAGCACCTCGAGTTTCGTAACTCCAGGGAGACAATTTATACACACAGATAAAAGGGATAACTTCGGAAAGCAAAGCTGTATCCAGGGAAATTTTAACACCAACACTTGGATTTTATTCTTTAAACTATTCTCACATGGGTTTCAAACTGAGCTAATGTGTAACTCAGATGGGCAGTGACAAGATGCCATGACTTTGGCAAAAGGATTTTAAAAATTCCTCTAACGTGGGATCAGTTTTATCCTTATTTAAAGGGAGATCCAGAACAGCAGATTTTATCTCCTAAGTCTCACAAAGGCTTTTTTTGCCCCATAAGCAAAGCAATAGGCAAAAGCACACAGTGAATAAACATCTTAAACATATTAAACTGCAACTTCTGATGTGGGATGAGAATGTTTTGGCCTGGATTCAGCTGTGTATTCCAAGGGAAAGTGGAAGTGAACAGCTGTCAGAAGCTTTAGGGATTTCCTCACCAAAACTCCTTAGGTTGACTTCATTTCATCAATTAACCAAAACTTCCCAATCTTACGGATCAGGATTTCATCCTGCAAGCTTTTATTGCAGAGTTCTGTATACCCAAAAATTCCCTCTGCAAAAATACTTCTGAGAGCTTCCAACAGCCCTGGGGGATTGGCTGTGCCAAGTGCAATGACAAAGGATTCCTAGAAAAATAAAGACTCGGCCTAGAATGGCATCCTGAGTCTCAGCAACGTTACCAGGAGGATTTTGAGCACTGGTTTATGATCTCTTGGTCCATTTTAGTTTATTAAATCCCTGTAGCATTACAGTCCAAGGCTTCCTTACTGGGAGAAATTCACTGTGTCACTCCTGTATCAAGCTGTAACAAATGTAAAAAGAGAAAATCCTTCCTTTTCCCATGGAAACAGTGGGACAAAACCATATGACCTCAAAGGGTGAATGTTGTTTCGATCTCTCATTTTATTATTTAAACACCAAAATCCTGAATTTGTCTTTTTTGTTTCAGTCATTACCCAAGTGAGTTGTGCTGCCCTGAAAACTCCGAGCTCGTGGTTTCATTATGGTGTGGTTTTCCTTGTCCTCTCTTCTGCCTTCCCTTGGGAGACAGAGATTCATCTCAATTTCCTTATTCTAAGTGACTTCCTTATTCTTCAGAAATAAATGTTTGAGTGTGGCTGTCCCTCTCTGTCATTCATTCCTAATAATATCAATTTTATTCATACCACATTCCCACACTATTACTCTCACACAAAAGTATGTAAAGGGGGGAGGATTAAACTATTTAAACTGTTTAAAAAGCTATGTAAATCAGTTAAAATGATTACCTTATGTTGCTCCTAATCATCCACTGACCACCATTAATTCAGCACCAGAATTGCCAATGATTCTTCGTGTGGAGCAGAGCTGAGCAGGTTCCAGAAGCACAAAGGGTTCCTGTGCTTTCACTCATCCAGGAGGGAATTTGCATAAACCTGAAACACATGCCATTTTATTATATTTATTTTCAAAGCTCTCAGTGTGCCTTCCCTGTTCTTTTCATGGCTTTGTGCTTAAATATTTCCTATGAAACGAGGCTGGGGTGGTACTTTGTCTTGTTCTGTGTAACATCAGGCTCTTCACAGGAGAGTAAGGAATTACAGCCATGTATCCGGAATATTTAACAGGAGGAAAAGACACTTTTCCACTTGCTCTTTCCCAATATTTGCCCTTCTCCCCAGTCACTCCCACCTTCACCTTGGCTGTGACCTTGCTGTGCCCGAAGCTCGTGGCTGTGATGTTCCTGGGAGTTAAGCCTGGGCTGATTGCCACATGCATTGCAGATGGTTCAGAACGTTTATTACGGATGCAATTGCTGCCTCCCCATAAATCAGAGCACTTAAAGTGCCATATGAGCCCAAATGCTCCGTTTAACAGCAGCAAAATGAGGCAAACCTATGTACAGGACTTTATAGGGGCCATAAAAGCCTTGTGCCTGTGGCCTCCCCTCCTTGCAGTGCCCACATCAATCTCGTGCAGGGAGCACTCAGCACAGCCAGGAACAGCAGGAAACACGGCTGAGCCTCCAGAGTTCAGCTCCCCTGAGTTATGGCTGCCTTTGGGAGATGCTTCAGAATTGCAACGGAGCAGGAGCTGCATCAAACATGATTAAATTCACTCCACCGCCATTACCCCATTAGCCATTTTCGGAAGGAAAAATCTGCTTTGCCCCCAAAAGGATGGAGGATCTGTCATACACAGTTTTTAATCACTCCATGTGCTGAGGAATGGGTCACTACAAACCTCTCTGTCTCACTCCAGTATTATTGCTTTTATGCACCATCTCAGGACAAGTCTGGTGTCTGCAAACTGCTGGGAGAGGGCTGAGGAAGCCTTTCTGCCCCATAAATCTCTGTGAGGACAAAGGTCCCGGCCTGAGGAAGCTCCTGCGGTTGCGAGGGATCCTGAGCCAAAGCAAACAGCTCCTGCCCTCTGTGCTGAGTCACAAGCACCGCCTGGGGTGGGTTCAGGGCTCCTTTTCCACAACAATCACTGAGAAACATTGTTCTGCATCCTTCCCGACATGACACAGCTCTTCCCGAGGGCAGACGGTACCAGGCTCCTTCTCCAGTCCTCACATATGGTCATGGAGTCAAAAATACCCACAGGGAGAGTGTAGGAGCATCATTAACCATGTGCAGCTTCTCAGCCAAAAAAAGGACTTCCAGGGAGACTTTTTGGTGTTCCAGGCCAGGTTGGTGAGGGCTTGGAGCAACCTGGTCCAGTGGAGGATGTGGAAAGAGATGATTTTAAGGTCCCTTCCCACCCAAACGAGTCTGGGATTCTGTGATTCTGCGAATTCAGAGCTTTGGGCTTTTGGGACTAGAGTGGAATTTCTAAATAACACTTGCACTTGGCTCCATGCACAACTTTCCCTTTGTGCCTGTTTTCCTCAGGATACACACATTCCTGGTGGATGTCAACAAGGCTGTTTTAAAAATCTCCAGGTTATTTGGTAGAAATACTGAACAACGACAAATGATTTGGTAGAAATACCGAACAACTCCAGCAGCCTGAGAGCCACTGAAGCAGAGCATTTACTGGATAGTTCATCTTTGAAAAGATACATGCTCGTAACATTTAAACTTCTTAAAACTCTCCTGTTTCTTCCAGCAGGATGGGCATGAAGGATTTCATAGCTAAGTTTCAGGAGGAAGCTTGGATTCTGAACAAAGTGCAGGAGGTTGGTGCCACCCAGCCCCACTGCCCTGGGAATAAAGGAAGTTCCCACCGTGGACAAGGGCTCTGCTTCCCTCCTCTTGCTGCAGGCCAAGGGACAGCTCTTTGTCACCAGGGCTCTTCATCCTCTGGGAACGGGAGTGTAGGGAAACCCAGAAATGGATGGGGAAAGGAGACTGACTCCGTGGCAGGGCTGCCACTTCCCCTTGGCATCCCTGGAAACATTCCCCCCCAGAAATCCTGCTGTTCCCAGATCCAGGGCTGTCCCCAAATCCAGGGCTGTTCCCCCACCCAGGCTGTCTGACATGCCAAGGATCCAAGCAGGAGCTCCTCTCTGCAGCCTCCTGCTGTTCCCAAATCCAGGGCCGTTCCCAGATCCAGGGCCGTTCCCAGATCCAGGGCCGTTCCCAGATCCAGGGCCGTTCCCAAACCCAGGGCCGTTCCCAGATCCAGGGCCGTTCCCAAACCCAGGGCCGCTCCCAGATCCAGGGCCGTTCCCAGATCCAGGGCCGTTCCCAGATCCAGGGCCGCTCCCAAACCCAGGGCCGTTCCCAAACCCAGGGCCGTTCCCCCAGCCAGGCTGTCAGACATGCCAAGGATCCTCTCTGCACCTCCTGCCATCCCCTCTGAGCTCTGCTCTCTCCTCAGTTCATTTATTCCAAAGGCACATCTCCTCTCCGACTCCTGTTCTCCCCCACTCAGGGCTGAGGATTTTGTGCACATCCAGCAGTTCCTCCTCAGGCATTTCCTCTGCCCTCGAGTGACTGAACTTCACTGGAGGCTTTCCAAGACCTGGGTAAGGTGGGGTGGATTTCTTTCCTTCTCTCTGCTGCAGCCTGGAGAACTTTCCAAGCAAACAACTTTGCTCAGTGGTGCCGTTGTTCCCTGAGCTCTCATTCCTTTGCTGATACACCTGATCCCTCACTTTGAAATCAATCCCTCACTTCTGGGGAATTCCTTCTCACCACTCTCCTAGGCCTTGGATCTGAGGAAATTACATTCAGTTCTATCTCTGTAGCTGACATGGTTAAGTTAAATATTCTCACTGGGTTGGGACCTTTCAAACTAAAACCAAAAATGAAAAATCTCTATTATTCCAATAGTCCTGAGTCATCTCCACATATCCAGTTTTACCTCTGAGAGTATGAGGCTTTGTTTCATAACTCAAGAAATTGATACCACAGGGGAAAAGTCAGAAAAAGCTCTAATTTAGAGGTGGGAAGGGGGAGCATAACCATTTCCTTATAGGCAAAGAATTGGAAACAAGCTGGAGAGGGGAGGGAAAAAAACATTCAAAATAAATTGAAGACAAGACATTCTGCCTAAATATTTGTTAAAGTAAGGGGCTGGTGAGGGAGATGAAATGCAATTTTCTTTTTTATTTCCTTCAAAGAGTGAATGAAAAATTAATTCTGCACAGAAAAAGAACCAAAAAACCCAAAAAACCAACCAACCAACCACCCAACAAAAAAACCCAAAACCCAAAACCACCCCCCACTGATGATCTAATTTCGAAAATATATTGATTCTTTAGAAGCATCTTGCTCAACACTTGACTTCACAGTTTCACTCACAGATTACAATTCTTTGCATTTTTATCTCCCTGAGCTCCCCACCTTGTGGTTTGCCAGTGCAAACAATTTCATAGATGTTATTCATGGCCTGAGAGAAGGAAACGAGTGGGTTCATGTTCTCACCCATAAATGACAAGTGAATAAATACAAATCCTACAGGTGACAACCTGAAATATTCCCCTCACCTTTCCTGGCACCACAGTCAGGTCATCCCCCCTGAGAAATGTGAAGGGAATTACTCCTGGCCCAGAGTTTCAAGGAAAGGTCATTCTACCTTTGGAAAATTTTGCCATTTCTTAGGGGACCTCCAGGACTCACCTTCTTCCTGCAAGGTTGGAAAAATGGTGCTGTGCCTTCACCTCCTGAGTCAGAGCTGCTCCTGGCCTCCACTGGGTTCCTTGGAAAGGAGGAAAAGGACAGAATTCTTGGAAAATAACCTGATCTGAGCATAAGGAAATGAGTAAAGCAAAGTTCTGAGATGGTTTTAGTGGAAACTATGCTGTGCTTGGAGAACTTTTCCCTCACAACTTGTTCTATTTCTATTTCTATATTCCATATTTCTGTATTTCTGTTTCTTATTTCTATTTCTTGCTTGATTTTCTGATTCTACTTACCTCTTCAATTTAGTCAAATCCTAAATTCCATCCACCTCTTTAACCACCAGCACAAGGAATGGATCACAGAGACATGGGAAGGCCACGTGTGACTTTCCCTCTCTCTGCTTCCCTTGGGAACAACATTCCCAGTGACATTAAAATTGAAATTACTGTAATTGGCCATATAAACCTCGATCTCCTGGCACGGGACAGGAAATCCCATCACACTGGGTGGGCATCTCCCATGGAATCTGCTCTGGTTGCACTCAGGGGAGCTGAAACCCTTCTGAGCTCCAAGTTCTTTGTCCTTTTAGAATCACAGAGTCCCAAAGGTTGGAAAAGCCCTCCCAGACCGTCAGCCCTGCATGGTAACCACCAGATCAAGTCTTGGATTAGAAGTTGAAGGAAAAAAAAAGTATGTGGTTTTCTTTTTCTGTCTTCTCTGGAAAAAAAATACAGCTTTTTTTTTTTTTTTTTTTTTTTAGAAATTCGAGACCCACAGCCACAAAGCATTCACAGAAAATACAACTCCAAGTCCATATATCTGACATCTGACAACAAGTGCCAAGTGCACGGCTCTGGAAAGTGATAGAGAACGGAAAATGGGAACAGAAAACTGAACTCAGGAAGGGGAAGAGATAAAAATCCTGCTTTGGAGGGCCACGCCAAGTTAGAACATCCCATCCTGCATCTGGAGTGTTTGCTTCCTTGTTTTAGTTTGTTGGCAAACCGAATGAGCACCCACTTCTCATGTTGCACTCAAACAATCAGTGCTTTGGGGCAGGCCTTGGCTCCAGGATCTCCGGTTGAATTCCCTGGATCCGATTTCCCTCGAGCCCGCTGGGAACTGCCTCCTCATTTCTTTGGGAATGCGCCCCTCGGGCTCTGCCCCAGCACTAGGAACCACTGTGCTATTTTGCTTGGCTTCTCTGTGTTTACATCCCCACCAAGAGAGGGGAAACCACTGATGAGAGCTTTTATAACTTCTTACAATGTGATTATTCCAGGGAAGTAGAGCCAGCAGATGCACTGGAGATAAGGGGTGGAACAAGGCCTGTCTGAATCCTGGTGCTGCTGGGGAGGAGGGGTGGCAGCACCGCAAAATTCAAATCACAGCTCTGATGGTCACGAGATCCCAATCTGCATCCTCATGTGCCAAAACCCTTCTTTTCCAAAGTCAGCTTTCCAAACTGACCATAATTCCTCAGCTTTGTATGATTTTTTGTCTATAATCCATGTTCAGGTTTTCTCTTCTTTTTAAGGCTGCCTGTTCCTTTCCTGCTGAGCATCCCCACCTCCATCCCGAGCTGTCCCAACATCGTTTCAGCTTCTCCTCCACTTATTCCCAGCCCATTTCCCTGCACTTTCTGCTCACCCAGCAAGAATGAAGCTTTTTATAAGCTTCTTACACTGGCACCTGAAAGAGCAATGCTGCTGTCAGCACATTCCCAGCCTTTCTTCCCTGGGAATATTTCCCACAGCCAGGCTCACACCCTGTGCGCCCCACAGGAAAAGGGATTTTCCTCCAGAGCTGTAGGGCTGGGGTTTCCAGGTGGTTACACCCAGGAGATAACGCCTGACAGTGGCTGTGGAAGGTGTCCAGCAGCTCCACACAGCCCAGCAACCTTCCCCAAACACCGAGTGCTTCCAGGAAATGGGAGAGAAACGCAAATCCCACGGGATTGGGAAGGACGGCTGATGAATCACTGCTCCCCGCACACATCTTTAAGGAAATCAGGGAAAACAAACAGATTCCAAATAGCATAATTGGCTCCCTGGGGGCCTTGGCTGGGGGTTCATCCTACAGCCACAGCATCCCAATCCCACTGGATGAGTGCCTGGCTCGATCCCAGTGTGGGGCTGGAAGAAAAGCACCAATGACAGCTTTGCTGATGCAGCTCCCTGTGCTGATCTGCAAGAAAATCTCGGTGCTGTTGCAATGTTTTCCTTGTTGCTTTGTGCACTCTGCAAACAGATTTGGCAGCCCGGCATTGTTACCCCGGGATCCTCCTCCAGGATTTGTTTGGGTGTTTATCACTCATACCTGCCACAGCCATCCTGATTTTTCGGAGTTGGCACCGAAGGCTGGCCCTGAAGCGACAATTTCTTGGTGGTTCTGTTGTCTCAGGATAATCCAATAATGGCTATCAAAAGTCCCACTCCCAAAGTGTCTCCTTCCCAGGGCTTGGGGACGCTCCTGCTGGTTGTTCCCATCACCTCTCAGCCAAGGGACAAGCAAGAAAAAACACGGATAAAATCAAGTTGATGTCTGAAATTCCTCTAAAGGTACTTTAGACCCCAGACACAGCTGCCTCCACAAAAAGGTTGCCTTTGGTTTAAATCACGGAATGATTTGGGTTGGAGGGACCCCAAAGCTCATCCAGTGCCACCCCTGCCCTGGCAGGGACACCTCCCACTGTCCCAGGCTGCTCCCAGCCCTGTCCAGCCTGGCCTGGGACACTGCCAGGGATCCAGGGGCAGCCACAGCTGCTCTGGGCACCTGTGCCAGGGCCTGCCCACCCTCAAGGGAACAATTCCTTCCCAAGATCCCATCTAAATCTCTCCTCTTCTAATTCAAAGCTATTCCCCCTTGTCCTGCCCCTCCAGCTCTCCTGCAGGTTCCCTTTAGGTATTGGAAGGCCACAATTAAATCTCCCCTGATCCTTCTCTTTTCCAGCCTGAACAGCCCCCAACCCTCAGCCTTTAGTCTGAGAAAAGCCTCCTGCAGCCAACTACAGAAAAATGCAGAAATATCCAACAAACTTTTCAATTCTGCATTTTTAGTAAATTCAACTGATTGATCAGGGAAACCAGAATTGCTTTAAACATCAGCAAGACTGACCTGAACCAGAGTCCGCTGAACTCCTGCCCCTTCCTTGCTTTGGAAAGGAAACACAGCAAAAATAACAGAAGGAAAAACCCATTTGATTTGATTTTTGGTATTGATCTTCTACCATCTCAGATTTCTTTTAATACATAACCTATTTCTGTTACCTTCTCCAGCTCATTCCAACCTGCTTTGATTGCAGTGATGTCACCTCCTGAGCCAGGCTTCTCTTTATTTGTAGAAGAAAATGTTTTCTCCGCCACTCATAATGAGCAATTAGATCACTCCTGCCAAAAATCTGTGTGAGTTTAGCACAGGTGCCTGTGACTCTTCCCCTGGGACTGCCAGGCATTTCCTCTTTTTAGCAACTGAAATATTAATATCACCCCCCCTCCCTTTTAAGTGTCTTGCTAAGAAATGGGAATTTATACCTAAATCAAATTTACTCTGCTGCTCCTCCAACCCTGCAATCACTACAAATATGCAAAGCTGATCATTAGAGTTAAGAAGGTTGGGAAAATTAATTCATTAAAAATAAATCATTGACCTTTTGAGCTGTTAAAATCAGCATAACTCCCACAGCAGCACCTTCTGAACACATTGAGAAAGCAGATCCTGGGCCTTGGAAGAGGTTCCCTTGTGCCCTTCCCAGGCTGCCCCGGAACACAGGAGGGTTCGTATCGTTAACAATTGCTGTGGTGAGGAGGCTGCAGGATCCGGAGGCTGCTGGATCCTGAGGCTGCAGGATCCTGAGGCTGATGGATCCGGAGGCTGATGGATCCTGAGGCTGATGGATCCTGAGGCTGCAAGATCTGGAGGCTGCTGGATCCTGAGGCTGCTGGATCCGGAGGCTGCTGGATCCTGAGGCTGCTGGATCCGGAGGCTGATGGATCC
>VZRL01002597.1:8113-34408 GCA_013397895.1 Origma solitaria | reverse complement strand
TTAAGATGGAAGGGGTCAAGAATCCAGATTTTGTCTTAATATGTCTTGATCTGTGTGCCTGAGTGATATAAGATGACCAGGGCTGAAGATTAAACTGAGCAGATTATGTTGCTGTCATAAAGTCAGAACATGCCACATTGAGTGAGACTTATGATTGCCTCTGGCTGTATTTAGGGAATATGGCATGACCATGCATGGATCATGAAGCCAAACCAAATTTCAAGTTCCTCAATTTCCTTACAGGTGTTATTTTAGCAGCAGGATACCCCAGTCTCCCACCTCCTTACTGCATTTGTAAACTGAAATCAATATTTTGATTTCAGATTAAATTATCATAGCTGGTTTAATTTTGAAGTTTCTGTATTGAATTGAGTCATTAGTAGGATTTTCTCCCTTTTTTCCCCTAAACGATATCCCTGTTTCCCCTTCATGATAAATTCTCCTAACTACATTTTCAATAATACCAGAAAGATGTTTGTTTCTATCCTTTATTACAGAATGTATTTTTAAGATTCATTTCTTTCCTTTTAGTAGAAGATACACATAAAAAGTGGTTTCGGAGCAGTACCAATTGAAATACTATTTGAGTTTGGAAAGATCCAATTACTAATGTAGAAGCAGCAGGAAGACCTAGAGGCTATAAAAAAATCATTATTTTTTATAAGTTGCACTCATAGTTCAGTGAGTCTGGTGTTTATCTCCAGGAGAAACTTACACGGTGTGCTTCATCTAGAGGCAAATCTCATTTCTGATCTCATTATTTTTGCTCTTGGCAGTAGCTTAAATTATCATCACAATGAAAACTGAGATGTGAGTTGAACAAAAAATCCCTGGCTAGTGTGGGACCTTTCATTCTCTGAAGAATGGCCATGTTGTTCATGCTAGAGTCAAGTTTGTAGCTCACTTTGACTACCTATGACAAAAAGCTGCTACAGTGTACAATTCATCCCTTTGTCAGAAAGAAAAATAGTTGCTCTGCTAAAATGTCAACCTAGCACAGCCTGGGAGAAAAGCATTGGCAGGCAAACAGAAACCTCAGTGGCAGCAAAGGAGAGGGAACAGAGAGAGATGTGGGTTTTGTTGAGACCACAAGGTGGGCGCGCTGTGTTTCAAAGAACTTTCCATTTTCATTCTTCCCTGTTGCACCACTGTGAGAGAAGAGGGAAGATGGCAGGTTGGGTAGGTGAGATGTCAGCGTGAATGAAGCAACATCCCTTTCTTACAGAGAGAAAATAATGCTTGACCTCATTCCCCTTCATTCATGCGAGACACAGGTGACAGCACCTCAGCCTCTGTCAGCAACAGGACGCTTTATGCCGAGAGAGAATCTTTGGGGTGTCATTGTCACAGCACAGAGAGGACATGACCTTCAGACACACAAAATGAGGTGTCATGCTTGCCTGGGAAATAAGACACCAGGAAGTTGTCCTGGGAGTGTCACCCCTCTGGTTCTCCTCCCCTCTCCACAACCTGCTTGGAATTTCTGCTGACCAGCATTCAGTTCTGGCTCCTACCTGAGGATCAGTACGAGCCCTTGAAATGTGTGGGGCTCTGTTTGAAATGGTTCATTTTTGGTCAAAGTGAGCTGAATCTGAAAATTTTGCATGATTTCCTTTCTGTATGACCTGAAACACCAGGCACTGTCAAACATAATAAATGACTCAGGAAGAGAAATACTAAATAAAAAGGAACGTGAAAATATCCTGTTATTACCACATTGTCTTTTATAAGGAACATGACACTGTGATAAATGATAATCCAATTCATATTTGATACAAAAGAAAAAGAATGTTGAAATCCTCCACTGAGTTATAAATGTAGACAGTAGCACAGTTCCTTATATGTTTTGAGACATTCTCATTTTTATTTGAGAAAATTGGCTCTGTTCTTGACATTTGCTCTTATATTCATGGCACTAAAGCTCTGGAAATCTGGAGACACAGTTTCTTAGCAGTTTGATTTCCAAAACAATCCACAGATGTCCAGCCAGCTGTACAGTTCAACCAACAAAAAATGCCAACTTTATTGCTAATTGCCTGGTCTAAGCCAGATGAGGTTTGCTACCTTACATTTTCACTAGGCTAAACTCAAAATCTTTTTTTTTCAAATTTTTTTGGTAGCACAGGTTGCAAAATTTGGAATTACTCAGTATTTTTGCTGACCAGAACAGAAGTACTATCTTTCATTCTTTAATCTCCTCCTTCTTTTTTTTTTTTTTTTAAAAAAAAAAGGGTTGGCAACTTAAAACTGTTTTTAAANNNNTGGCAACTTCAAACTGATTTTGAAGGCAAAAGTTGAAAAACGTTGTTTGAATTAAGCATATTTATATTTATATGTCCAACATAGATTCCATTTTTAAACCACCAGCCAAATGAGTGAAGAATTGTGACTGTCCAACAAATGCATTTTTGTAAATAAATAATTAGTAAATTTATGAGTCTGATTCACTCTACTCTAGATAACATTTGTCACAATTTTGTAAGATCATTCTTTGTTTAAAAATCCGGCTCACTTTCACCTCTTTTAATTTTGGGCAAATAAAGCTAATCTCCCTGTCTCAAATCACTCATAATAGGAGTGCTTTAAGAAGATGAATAAAAGAAGAAAACACCAAAATCTGCTTTGTTAGAAGTTTAGTGCTGAAACAAAGGCAGAGCAAATGATTTTCTCAAATTTTGCAAGAAATCTGTGAAAATCAGAAACTGAACCAACATCTCCCAAGGCTCTCTGCAGTGCCTTTCTACAGGACAATCCTTCCTGGAAAGGCAAACCACACTTGTAATTCCATCCTTTCCCAATGCCCAGTGTGGGGAGGCTGCTGAGCCAAGGATCATCTCTGTCCCTGTGAGCACAAGGCTGATTTTGGCGGCTGATTTTGGAGTTCTGCAGGGCAGGACAGAACAGCCCAAATGAAACAGCGCTGTGAGAAAAGAGCTCGTGATTTAGGCACTGCTGGTACTGCCCGTCCCTGGAGTGCCTAAATTGCAGCTGAATTCAGGAGTGTATGGCAATGACACATCATTATTTTTATAAATAATGACAGGCTCAGAGGCACAGGAGGATCTGAGTTATAATATTCTGATGAAAGGTTCTGTATTTAATATTCTCATTTAAAAAATCTCAAATCTCTTTGGAAGGCATTTATCATAATAAGTCCTTCTTTTCCTTTTTTCCTATTTGGAATGTTATATTCTTTGGGAGATTTCAAGTACCGATTTGCAATAAAATTCCCAGGAAGAAAGTCATGAAGGGAGTCAAAATTATTTTCAAAAAGAGAAATTACATGGAAATATGAGAGAAAGATAATCTATTTTTCTTCTAGCTGGCATGCAAATAGAATGGATATAGTTGTTTTTAAGAATATTTAGTTGATAAAAGCAATCCAGCTATTTACAAGAAAAGGAAAAATGAGAGATCATGAGGAAAAAAAAGTAAGGTAAGGAGATTTAGCTAAATTGTTACCTTTCATTTTAATTAACAAGAAAATAATCTGGTAAGATAATGGTTTTTGGATTGTGAATCCAAGAACTGTCACCCCTCCCCTCAAAAAATATCAGGAATTGTTGCTGGCTGTACAGATTGTGTATAAATAAATTTTAACTACAACATATTTCATTCTTTCTTAAGCAAGCCAACTTTTGCTCCCTATACTAACTTTTACTCTCTATTTCTGGTCTTTGGTTGATGATAACGAGCTGAGCCATATCATATAGAGAGTGACACAGAGAAAATGTGTGAAAATCCATTTCATGGAAGCAGACGCTGCTCTTTTAGGAAGCATCTCACACTTTATGCAGCAACTTATGCACCAACTCTACCTCACTAACAAAACCAGACCTGCAGTATGAGATACATTTCAGTCACCAAGAGCATTTTTCCAGGAAGAAGCAGGAATCTGGTCTGTTTAATTAATATTTGACATTACTGACCAACTTTGCTTCCAGTTTTTTAAATACGTTGTGGAAAGTTTAGTACCCATTTGGTATTACAATGGCAGCAGAATCAGGAAATGCTCCAGGAAAACCCTTTTCCTTTTCCCTTTCCCTTTCCTTTTCCCTTTCCCTTTCCCTTTCCTTTTCCCTTTCCCTTTCCCTTTCCTTTTCCTTTTCCTTTTCCTTCCTCCAGCAAAGACTGGTTTCTTTCCCGTGGAATTTTTCTCAAGGTGTTTGCAACAGAGCACAAAGGTTTCTAAAGAAGAGAAGAAAGTTGGGTGAGAGAGGAGCTGTCGCATAGTCAGGGTCTGAAAGAGTTTTCAACATCCTTCCAGCTTCCAGTGAAACCCCTGATTTTGGTAATTCTAAAATATAGAAGTCACTTAACTCTAAAACTGCTATTTTCATCTCACTGACCTGAATGCACATCTGCCTGATGTTTCCAAAAAATTGTTTTAAGGAGAATACTGAAAGCAGCTCCTTGGTTATTGATTTGCTCAGTGCAATCCCCACAGGGGTTCAGTCTTCAGACTTTATTCAGTCTGGATTCGCAAGGGCCAGAGATTTCCAAGTTCCCAGAGTGTGGGAAAGCTGTGTGCTTGGAACCATCTCTGGAAGTGTTCCCCAGCAGGCTGCACCACCATTTCTTTTGAGTGAGGCAGATACAAGGTGATAAACTGAACGACATTCCAAGGTCTTCTGCAGCTCAGTTTTTTGTGATTTATGACCACTGGAGAGTCTTGTTTCTGGGAGCTATACAGGAGCATGTGCTGGTATTCACACAATTCCAGGGCTAAAAGGAGACAGCATCACTACTGGGCCATGGCTGAGCTGCTGCCAGGCTTTCCAGCTAAAGCTGGGGAGAGCTGAGCCGGCGCTGAAACAGAAGGCATTTGGAGAGCACCAAGCTGCTGAGAAACAGTGGAAAATCTGGCAAGTGACAGGACTGCTGTCTTCAGCATGAGACAGAACATCACCGTTCCAGTTACTTCGGATTATTGTTGAGGATATCACCATCATCACCCCGGCCTTATTCACAGCTGGCCAAGCATTTCTTGCTCCCTAAGCTCCCTTTGTGATTTAGTGGGTAAAACGACTGTTCTCTCTTTCTGCCCCAGCTTTGTGCTCAGGACTGGGAACTGGCTGCTGGGAAGGAAGCAGCTCTGGGACAGTCAGGACTGGTCCTGCTCCTTCTGGCTTTCTAGGAGAGGATTTTTCTGTGGGCAGGCTGGACCTGTAGCACACAGCACCGTGCAGAGGTGCCTCAGCTGTGCCTGTGAAGTTCCCAAGAGGAGGATCAGGAAACTGCAGTGCTTGTACTTCAGATATCAGGAACCTGTCCAGTTTATTCCACTTTCTAGTTTCACTGCTGCACTGATAAAGCTCAACATATGCAATCAACAATCAAGGCTGAGGTCTACTGATCTTATGTTGGTGTCCCCTCTTAAAGTGTTGGGAGGAAAAGTCACTACTACACATTAAAAATGTTTATTTTGGAGAGACTGGAATGACCATCAGCATGGTCCCCCCAGATAACTGTTATAGTGTGACCATCAGGATTTTTAGGAGGACCTGTACTGGTTGGCGTTTTGTGACCGTCTCAAGAGAAAGGGACAACAACCAGTGAAGACACAGAGATGAGCCTTAGTGTGTGAATCTGAGGATGCTTAGACAAAGAGTCTTCTCATCTGCAAAATGATGATACTTGAACTTTCCAGACAAAGGAAGCATGAAAGCCTCACTGAGAAAAATCCCTTTTGGATAAACACTCTTTTGAAAACACGAAGTGTGTATGAATCATCCCTTCATCAAATAAAAACTGAACTGTAAAATCTTGAGAAACGACATTTAACTCTCACACTGTGTGGATACTGCCAAAACTGAAGACTCAAAACTGCTCTTGCTCATCTAATGAAATTCTTGAGGAGAAAACTAAAATTCATAGCGATAGTTCGTCAAGTTCTCCTGCCTGGGGTAGAAGCAATATTGTAAGTTCTTGTATGCTTCCAGAGGGAAAGCTGAGGTAACCAGTACTTACTTGTACTCTGTAGTACAAGTAAGAACACTTGTACTTAACAAGAAATGTTAAGTGCTTATTTTTAAGAATCACAGTCGATTAGATTTCTTACAGAAAACCTCATTTAGGCATCTGCTTTTTTTTTTTCCCTAGGAAAACACAAAATTAAGTCATCATGACAATGTTTTATTGTGTACAAAATTAGCTCGATTACTAAATCAGACAAGAATTCCAATAGAAAGAGATACAACAATAGTTTGGCAAATAAAATCCTGATGGCTCCTTCCTTCCTCTACTTAGTAAATGAAGAAAGATTTGCCACATATTATGGCAGGTCCTGTGTTGTTGGTTCTATAGTGCAAAAGTGTGAACTTAAAGGGGTATTATATTTCTCCATTCTGCCTGTTAAACTTGTTCTGTTTTGTCCTGATAATGTTCTTTGTATATAAGAAAACTTTGAAAACTATGTGGAAATGGAGGATCCCACATGTCTATCTTCAATTTTTATTTATCATAGATTTTGATTTTATATGCATGTCGTGACAGCTATGCCATGGTTTCTATGGATTAGAAATTGGGAAAAGCTGAAAACATTCATGACAAATGAGCATAATAAATCTCTAAATGAATATAAGGTACAAGGATAGCAAATTCTGTTCCTACCTAACTTGAGGCCCTGACAAGTTAAGCCACTTAGCTGATGTGCTTAAATTAAAAACAAGGTCATGTTACGTTTCCTACATAGTTAATTCACGTTTACTGAGGGAGGTGCAGCCCACCTAGGAAATGAATCACCCACTGGAGGTTCACTGACTGTAAAGGCACCCTCCAAGTGACCTCGATCCAGATATAGATTCTTTACCCAGGTACTTGAAATTCAGTTTAAAGGAATCCAGGACTCTCTAGATAGTTTAGATAGGGAAAAAAGGCAAGATGAAATGGGAAGTCATGTTGTGTTTAAAGAACCCAAGCACACTTGGTATTTGAAGTTTTGATAAGAAGAAAAACCAAATACCTTTAAGAAGAACTTTGGTCCCTCATTCTTTGTGCCCCATTTTGGCCTCTGACCTTCCATTCTAGAAAAGAACCCGAGACAAAAATAAACACCCCACCCTCCTGGTATGGTTAGGATGGTTACTTGCTCAGGAATGTGAGACCACCTGTCCTGGGTCTGACCAAAGGTCTCCAACAACAGCCAGAATTACTTCCCTCTGGGGAACACAAGTTCGAAAAATTCCACAATGTTCTTCCTGTTTCTAACAGCCTGTGGCTCACAAGCATCCTTTGTAGTTAGCAACCTTCAGGTGTATTTCTCTTACACTGACCTTCCAAATGCCCTCTTTAACTCTGCAAAGTGTTGTCACCCACACTTTCTTGGGGCAAGGAATTGCACTGCTGAGCCTTCCCCTTTGTTTCTTCTGATTTTGTGGTGTTTTCTGTGCCGAATCCTTCTGCAATCAGCACCAAGGAGCCTTGATGGTTCTTCCCTCCTTTGAAACCTCCAGAAGGTGCTTAGGTGACTATTTGGTGCACACTCCCAAGTGACTGAAATGCTTTGGGAATGGTGCCACCTTTTTCTCTCTTTCCAGGCTCAAGAGGACACAATTGCCTGGCTTGAAGAAGCTGCTAAAACAAAAAAGGTTTAGAAACACCAGCACTAGGGAAGAATTACATGGAAGGGAGAACACTGGTTAAGAGCAAGAGCTTTGTAGGCAGCTGAAAATTTAACATAGATAGGCTAAATACAACATACTGTAGGACTTCGGAAGAGGCCATTCTGCAGCTGCCAGAGTTCCTGAGAAGATAGAGAAAAGCCGCCTCTGAAACTACGCCTCTCCACCCTGCCTGAGGAAGTTTTTACCCCGTTGGATAAAAATAGAGATAATTTCGATGTCTTCTAAACCAACAGTGAATTCTAAACCTCTGCAACTGATTGGAACAGTTTTCAAGTTCCCCTTAAAAACAAAGAGAATGTAGTTAGTCTGCGTTAAAAAAAGAAATTATGTTAGGGAACACAGTGTATTAAGACAATTATTTTTAAAGATTTAGGCACAAGACAAGCAGGAAGACAGCTCAGACTTTTCAAGGAGATATGCTAAGCAGGAAAGACCATGTTTCTCAATGAACTTTGCAGCCCAGCTGCAATTCCAAATAAGTTATAAAGTACATCCTTTGCAGAAACCAGAAGAAAGTTTTAATATTTGTACTGTTTTGTTTGTTTGTTTCACACCAAGCTCCTTTTAGTCGTTGCAGTTGTCTCCTCGACTCGTATATAAAAACTAGTGGCTGTGACTAACACATCCAATAACCTTCTCCCCTGCAAGCATGTGCTTTATTATCTCCTGGAATAGGTATAGCAAGTTTGAATGTGAAATGGTCCAGGAAGAGAAAAAAAGCAAATCCCACAGGGTTCTTCTTGAGGGAATGAAACAGTGGCGTGAAGGATGCATTTAAATTGTGTTATCGGTTTCAGGTTCCTCCAGCCGTGGCAGGGAGTTAAATGACATGTTGGCAGCACACCTAACCAGGCAGATCAATAGAGATCATTTGTTTGCAGATAGTACACTGTTATCTCCACACTGAAGTGCACCAGAGATGGTTTCCCTGCAGGAAAACACTTTGTTTCAGAAAAGGAGTGGCTGCAGAAAACCCTGCCATGCCACCCTGTCTGGCTTCTCAGAGTCCACAGGGGCTGCTGATTCCATGCTCTGGGCTCACCAAAGCAAGCTGCTCTTGCACCAGGTGATGCATGGATAACCAGAACGATGGACTGATGGGGCTGAAAGGAAATAGAGATAAAAACGGCTACTGAGCTATGTGGTACTGTGATTTCTACCCATCGATAGCTTTTCTTTACTACCTTTAACTTTCATTTTAGTCTCAGATGCTCCCGCTTTGCTCCTGCCCATCCCCTGGTTTTCACAGGCCCAGTCCTTTCCTGTTTTTCCACTTCCTCTCGCTCAGAATCTGAGATTCTCTGTCCCTATTTTGTAGTCAAAGCTCCTCAAAAACACTCAGACCTTGAGTATAACAACATGGCATGTGACGAGTACTAAGAGGAATCTTCATAGGGAAGTTCATGATTCACGGCTATAGGCTTGTTTTAATTCAATTATTTCTCTCTGCCTTTCTTATGGGAAAGGCAATCCTCTCTGCATATAAAGTCTCTTCGTGAGGATACAGAGCTCCCACAGTTTCAAATGCCTCAATTCAAGCCTAAGCCTCTGTTGCAAGCACTTAGGTGCTGTATTTGGCAAACTTATTGAAAGGAGAGGAGACTGCAGAGCTTGGTGGTGCACTGAGGGCCCAAACATCAAGAGGAAAATGGAACTAATGGATCATTGCTGATACATATTTATTTATTTATTTATTTATTTATTTATTTATTTATTTATTTATGAAGTATAGGCCTTTCCAGCTCTTCCCTTTTTAACTGACTTTTTATATCTATACATGAAATCGCACACATGGCTGTTGTGATTGATTTAGGACTTTGAGTCCCTTTCTGGGTACGTCTGACCCCAAACACATAACCCAGCCAAAACTACAGCAGTGCTGGAATTACACTGCAAAATGTAGAGGTTAAGCAATACCTGGAAGTTAATATATCCACTGCATGTAGATTATCTGTACTTTTGCCATTTTCTGGGTTCTGTACTTGTGCAGATTTCCTTCTGCCTTGCAATGCCGCACTAATTTTCTCTGTCTCTTGTGTTGCCATGACTGTTTCCTATGATTGAGCATCTGTAACCCTCTGAATGGAAAACACATGCAAGGAACAGACACTGGGGATTATACATTTCTGCTAGAGGCATACTTCAAAAATTTTACAGAGGAAAATGAACTTCCCAGTGAAAACTAAAGAGGAATCCACCCCTTCAACCTATAACACATCAACTGCCAGATATATCCTAGGTAAAAATTAAATTAGCATAGAGAAATTTTAGGAGACCTTCAGAAATAAAAGCAAATTACTGGGTTCTAACTGGCATTGCAGGCTCTAATTTCAGATATGTAGCAAGCTCTGGCTAATAACAATATGATTTCAAAAAGTGCATTCATGTCAGGCTCAATTCCTTCTTTATGGACAGGCATTATTTCTGGGAATTAGCTGAAAAAGCAGGCATTTCTCATCTGATTATGGCTGAAAGGCCTGATCAGACAGCCCTTTTGGGTAGAACAGTAGCCCTCTATAATAAGAAATGGTAAATTATTAACATCATCCAAAGATTTCCGAGGAAATGAAAGAACCTTTTTTCAGTTCTTAGAACATGAGGACCTACCAGGTGGGAGCACACTGGTGGGGTGGGGTTACTTTTTCAGAAATTGACAGGAGCTTTGGTGGCACAGCACAGGCACTTTCATCATCAGATCAGAAGGCAGTTAAGAACTGGAAAGTAGGGGAAGCCTGGAGGACTTGCCCAGTCACAGGAATCCACTTACCATTCCTTAAAACTTCTTTTCTTAAGAGGTACTTGTAATTATTTTTGAAGAACGAGACTGAGGAAAGCCCTGGCTGGAGCAGAGATGCTGTGCTGAGACTTCAAACTGGGATCTCTTCTCAACAATGCTGGTTAGAAGCTGATATTGGCACTATGAGCCTCAGCAATGAGGCTGAAAATGCCTTTGAGATTCATTTTGCATCCAAATCCAATTTGATTTGGTAAAAACTTCCACAACCATTGAAATTTACTTGTACCACTGCATGCAATCCAGTGATCGATGTGGTATTTTAGGCTTATATGGAGAAAAGGAGGTTTATCTTCTCCTAGCTTTAGTGCTCCAGACTGTGTTTAATTCCAGCATTCAGGTCTTGTACTCTCTCAGCAGCTCCTCACATTCTGAGCTAGAGTCTCTGACACTTCCATTATCTTCAGAGGCATTAAGCCATCATCACATTATTCCTTTGGATTCGCTGCTGAAGCAAAAACTTTGAGAGTTCCTGTTGACAGCAGATATTTGAATCATCCAGCGGGGCATGAATTAATAGTATATTCTATATCCCAGCATCCATATATCCAGCTCTACAGATCAGAAATTCAGTCTTATTGTCGCTTCATTCCCCAAATGAGTCAATATTTGAGTCTGAAATTAATGGGAAAAAATGTGAATTGTTGGAAGTTGTCCAGCAGTCATGTGATGGAGAATCTCTCTCAAAGGAATCTCCACAGGGAAATAAATGTAATTAAGAGCCAAGGTAATAAACTGCCAAGAAATTTAAACTAGTTAGAGAAGCCTTATTTAAACCCTGAGCTCTCCCAGTGAGGTGAGTAGGGAGTGTCATCTGCCTCTGAGCTGCTGCAGAAAGAATTTTAAGTACAAAAATTAATATTCTGCATAAATACTTCTGTATTTTCTGTTGCCTCTCTGTATATACTCTCCTACCTTATTAAAAATAAATTAATAACATTTGTAGAGGTCTCCTGTGCAGTTCTGGTTAGCACCCTGTCTGTCGTACAAAGAAATCCAAATTATTATAGGTGAATGTGTTCTCCTTTCCCCAATGCTAAGCAATGTTCTGAATTGCTGCCTTTACTCCTGTAGCAATAATTAAAATTAAGAAATTAGATCAGATAGCCCTGGACACTCACAGGTCCCAGAAGGCCCTACAACACTTTGCTAATGAAGAGCACCAGCCTGAGGCTCTTTATGAAAGGAGGTCACCCTGTGAAGGGATCCTGGTGAGCAGAGCGTGCTGTAATAAGAGATGGTTCTGTGTCTCCCTCATGGCTTTGCACAAAAATATAAATATCAGTTTTATCAGACAGACTATGGGGTTTGAGCTAGCAGAATCCTTTTTCTCCAGTGCCTGAGAGGGCCATAATAAAGAAAATAGGGCAGCAGTAAGTGTTGCCTGGGACTGTCCAGCAGTCAGGCAGCTGAAGGAGCAGAGAGGCCCGAAACTTGAAGTGGTCTTTAGGAGAAAAACGTCTGTGAACAAATCCCATTTGCTTTGTTTATTTGCTGAACTGTATCACATCAGGTCACCGTGACTCTGGGTTTTAAGAGCTGCAGGGATCATGCCTGCATGAAGTGTGTGATTTTACAGGAAACAGAACTAAGCTTGAGCCCAGAACAGAAAAAAAAGGTGTTTGTCTTGGGAAGGAACAGAACGGAAAGAGCAGCTTTCCACCCTAGAGAGTAATGAGACAAATTCAAACCCACTTGGAGCATACAGCCACATACAATTGTCTAAGAATCACTGAGGCTGAGGAAAGAATTTGAGCCCTTCATTTCCCCCCTCTGCCCTCGTTCACTCCTTTCCCTATTATGCATATCTCCTCTTATTTTATAACTGGGACACTCACTCTAATGTGTTATGTCTATACTGCATTGTCTGACCTTGTATTGTCTGCAGCTTTGACAAGCTTTAAAATTGCCTAATTGCTAAGTTCTAGATGAGATTCTGGGAATCATGCAGCATTTGGGAGCGTGGGGGAAAAAACCGTGGTGCTCTCTATTTGACTTTGTGAAACAATTTTAAAGGCTTCCCCAAATCTGCTAGAGTACAAGTTCTTCAAGAACTCGATGAACCTTGTTTATCACTATAAAAAAAAAAACCAAAACAGTGTGTGATTTTACATTGCCATCACAGAGGAATCCTTTGCTTCTACTGAGAGGGATGGGCAACACAAGCAGCATGGCAAGGGCAGGGGCTGGAGCAGAGAGGGGAGCTCAGCTCGGATCCATCAGGAGAACCTGGACCAGGAGGGAGCTGGGATTGACACTAACACAGGAGGAACACTCTGAAAAGCAAAAGGAAAAGATGTCTGTGCCTGAAAGCAGTGGGATAAGCGCCAGGTGGAGAGCAGAGACAATAGTAGGAACTGAGAAGCTGTGAGCTTGGAAACAGGGTCATGGGAGACAGGAGTTTTTGGGAAGACAATGCTCTGGAAAATGTGGGACTGAATGAAGGCTGGCAGTGCAACGGCCTGGACCATGCAGAGTAACACACAAAGCCCACATGTAAAAATAGATGGGTTTGGGGAACAGAAATAGAATTGATGCTTTGGATGAAAGATGAACTCAGGCCAAAGCGCACAGTAAAGGAATTCATGAAAGATGTTGCCAACCCAAGGCATTATAAATCTGAGGCTGAAAAAAAGTCTTTCTACATATTCAAAAGTCACATATGTGGCAAGAAAAAGTTTATTGTCAAATTAACCATGAGAACAGTTTCTGGAGCAGGAGTTCCTAAGTCTGATGCTCAGTAAAGCCTCTCAAACATCTGAATTCCTTGTGAGTCACCATCTGAATTAAAAATATATATTTATCTGAAAATTAACTTATTTCTAGACTATTTACCATAGCTTGAGAATCAAACAATTTTTGGAGACATTTTTAGAGGGCACAAGAGTGAAGGAAAAGGTGGCAGCGGGAGCTGGGCAGTTTCTTCCTTATCTTGTGAGTTCTGCCATATGTCCCTGTGGTCTGTAAATTCTGTATTCTTTGTCCCCATTATCAGTGGAGTTTTCCCAAGTTTGTTAGCCTCCCCCTGAGATCACTGAAGCTTGTCCAGCCCTAAACCTTAACAAAGGAGTTCTACACAAGTAATTAAATTTTTTAACACCTGGACATCACTTACAGCTTGTTGACTGCTCTCTATATCCCCAGTTAAATTTCCTTTCTTGTTGATTAAGCTTGAAAGTATCAAATGACAAAGAACATCCCTTCTTAAGAAAATTTTCCATGTTCAACACTGTCAGAGGAAAGGACTAGAAACATGGGGAAGGGTGATGAAGACAGGACAATATTTTGATTTGAGAGACTGAGCTGATAGGACAAAAATGCACACAAAAGACAAGGAATAAGGGATGGGGAAGCTGAGTCTAGATCAGAAACAGGCAGCAAAAATCAAAATAAGGGGGGTGGGGAGGTGTCTCCAGGGACTGTGGTGATCAGAATCTCCATGCTGATGCCAACAAACGACATTGTGAACTTTCACGTTTGGTACTGGAATGTGTCAAGTCTGATTATTCTCCTGGTTGCATTCCTTCAGTATATGGATATTTTACTGAAGATCACTGTACCAATACAAGTTTTAAGTACTCACAGAAAAATCCAAGATGGTTTTCTGAATTTTTCCCCTTGAAGATCTTCAAGCATTTGGATGTTTTACTGGGAAGGGTGTGCTCACACTGTGCTCGGAATAACATCCCTGAGAGGGCTCTGCGTGGCAGAGAGATCTGCACTTGGTACAACTTTCAAGTGAGTGGAGGCTCTGGCATCTGTTTTCTTCCTGTATCTGTGTTTTTATTGAAATTCCCTTCAGAGAGCCTACAGAAAACTACAAGTCAGAACAACAAAGAAGAGACCACTACTGGCAAATAATACCTTCTATGCAACAGAAAATATTCATTAGGATCTGGCACTGTGGAATCGTGCTGCCCTGCAGAGCAGTTATGAAATAATGGGCAGGTACAAAATTAAGTGCTAATAGATGTACATACATTATTTCAGATCAAGGGGGTGTGAAAGGCCACACCACCACTAATTTTTCATGCTCCTACTGAATTTCTGAGTGGCGTGCAGAACACATGATGGGGATGAGCACAACACTAACAGAACTGTGACTGCAGTTGGAATTGTCTATGCCTATCAGCCAGGGAAAGTCTGCAGGGAGCAGCTATAGCTTTTATTAGAATAACAGCCATATTGGGGGGGAGGGGGAAGTGTAGATACCAATTTCGCAAATCATGTCTCTCATGACTACAGATTTGTGATTTTCAGATAAGACATTAGGAACTGGGGATATGCAAGTCTGAACTTTTCCTTTTTTGCTGCCATTTGAAGGTATTCACCAAAGTCACATATAGAAGAAACACCATGAATTCTGGATAGGAAAACAAATATCAGTTCACTAAGGGACAAATGCAAGTACAAGGATGATTATTCTTTACATGATTTCCGGAAGTGCAAATGGTTGGAGGTCTAATCTGAGAACTGATGTTATTTAATGAGGAACAAACCGAAGATTGTTGTCATCAGAAGCCATAAATTCATGGAAGCATCAATTTCCTAGGTACAAAGGAAACCCTACCAGAACATGCTGGTTAGACAATACATGGACACTTTTTCTGACTGGATTTAAATTTTTCCTTGTTTGTGTTCATAAATCAAAGTGAAAGTCCAGGCTATTCCATTAATAACATAACTGCTGATGTGAGGAACCCATGCTATTACTGACAGCACAAAAACATAGGGTGAAATCCTGTTTGGATTAAATTAATCAGCTTACTCTCCAACAAAAAAATCCCAACCCATTTGGGAAGACAAATGCATAGGTTAAATCTCACTGGGAGAGAAACATGGTTTCATGCAAAAAAAATTTATTAGCCAAATCCAGAACAAGAACAAAAATTCAGGTTGATGTTCAGCAGCTCAGATGCAGAGCTATGCAGGCTATTTAATAGTTTTGCCAGAACAGTTCTAGCTCCAAATAAATTAACATAATGTAAGTTTTGCCTGCAAAGTGGCAGTGGTTTCAGTTGGATTGTTTCTTTAAACCAAGTTCATTAAGCATCAAGCAAGTCCACATGTGGACACAGTTAAATTAATTTACAACTGCCTTATGTTGATCTAGCTTAATTCAAAGGGTGGATATGGGAGCCATACATTGATTTAGGAGCATCTACACAAGACTGCAATGGTTAATTTAAACAGACTGAAAGTAAGACTTCAGTTAAGCCACTTTTGCCACACTTTAAATAGCAGGTTAGGTTTTCCTACGTAAATACACACTGAGGAAGATGACAGCCACTTTTCAAAAAACAGGAGATTCAAATCAATCCAAATTAAATTTTAAGGAACAGACATGAGGCTTTCTAGTTGTACAAGACCACCGAGGGCAGACTCAGATGTTGACCTGAAAATTTTCTTTTTTGACTTATGATCATTGTATTATAAAACTGACCCTACTTTTAAAGGGATTTGTTCAATTTAGTCTTCCATTAATCCTCTTTTTTAATTTTTCTTTATTAACTTAATTTTTACATGTACTTTCAACATTCTTCCATTCCCACAATGACTGTTTCCTCATACTTATGGAAAACATATTAAATATTCCAACAGCAGTGATCATCTGAGTCTCTGCAGGACACTTAAAACCCAGAAGTTTTGATCACCAGGTGCACAGAGGAAAAAACCCCCAAGATTTTGCTAAGATAACTGAACATCTTAGCAGTTATGTTCTGCTAAGATGTTCAGTTGAACATCTTAGTTCAACTAAGAATGAACTAAGAATGAACTTAGATGTTACTGAACATCTTTTCTTATTGTTATGTTCAAGCCATGCTCCAGGGTTCACTTCCAGTGGGACCAAGATTTCACTCCATACCTTCTCCTTGCTTAGTTTAATGTTCAGCGTGCCATCAGTGGTTTGCAGTACAAATTTGATTCCTTTGTGTGCTGAAAGCAGAACCATGGTGACAATGATTTCTCTGTTTCTTAGCTTTAATATTAGAAAGTTGTTGTCATCTCCCTGTCACAAGCAGTGAAGGCCACCAATCTGCAGTCATTTTATGGGTGAAAATAGTCTTGATTTCGATGGTGCTCTTCACAGTCCCATTTGTGACATTGGACATGAGGGGTAGGGGGCTTTACCTGGGGATCAGGAATGTAAATGTTCTTAGGCAGTATTAAATTCCTTTTGCTGGTAATTTTTATATGTCATATCATCTAACTTTTCTTTAAAAAAAAAAAAGTACAAAAATGTAATGTACATCAGAAGGCAAAATATTTTTCTAGCCTCAGTGATAAGTCATCTTTCATGGACATGATTAAATGATATATGAAAAGGGGCTGACCTTTGAGGCAAAGCAATTTCCACTTATAAAAGTGATATTTTAACAAGATGCCCTTGTGGGGCACGTTTCTGGGGAAGGCTCCTTATGTCATTACCAGTCCCCAAGGTAAACCACTTCTGCAGTAAAGAGGCTGATGCAGAACAGTTTTTACCTGCCAGCCAGGGCATGGTGCTATTGCTGCCCCTTCATGGATCGTGGATGACCTCAGTGCTGCTCCATACTCCACATCCAAACAGAAAAAGAACAACATATTTGCAGTCTGCTCAAAAGAAAAAAGTCTGTGGACAGTAAAGTGTCTAACAGAGATAGGAAACTAAAAGCTAGCTGAGAAGGTGAGTGTATAGTGATATAAGTTTAGTGATACATTAAACCCCAAAATAAAAAAATGTAAATCCTGATGCCACTGAAGGCGATGATAAAACTCCCACTAACCTAAACAAAACTAGAATTACTCTCACAGTGTGCTTGTCACTGTGCAATGTGCTGGTCACTATCATGCCCTGCTGTAATCATCAATAAAATGAGATTGACCCTGGGATTATTTCGCTGTTACCTTTCTTACTTTCCCTGGTTTTCAGAGATGTGGTTCTACTTTCCAGAGCAGCACACATACTTAATCTCTTTCAGACTAAGGTAGTATGTATTTGCTTGAAAACCAAAAGACACAAAAAATTCCACCTTAGCATTATAGAATATTGTTCAGACTTCAGCTGAGAACAGTTTCAGGATGCGGCTGAATATAAACACAATAAAATCAGATTTTAGAAAAGGGTAACTTTAGAGTAGCCATTTCTATCTGTGGCCTACAAACTGATATAGCACTATAAAATATTCCTAAGAATCTTGAAAAGGCAATGAAATAAAGCATTTATCTTGCCAGTCAACATAAATTCAGTCTGCTGATGCCTGCATTGACCATGGGAGTTTTTGAGAATCCAAAAATTCCAAGAAGTTGAAAAATCAAATAGGTTAAAAGAGTTATATTGCTAAACTTGATAACAAGGTGTCATAAATGGATGTAGAAAATGACAATGATCAATATTTATGCAAAATACTACTTACAACAAAACCAAAAAGAGTAGCACACATTTTAACGAGGGATGCAAACCTATTCATTCAAGGTACCTTCCTCAGGCTGAAATCATGCACTTTTGATAGACTGGAAGTATATACAACAATGGATTCTCCGGGGTTATTAAGACTGGTTACTAAGGCTGATTCCCTAAGGAAAAGAAGCTTTTTTAATCATAGCTTTTGAGTGCTTGTTTGTCTTCTCTTTCCACCTGTAGCTTCTGAGGAGTGTGAGTTCAGCCAAACTTGACCAACAATTAAGTTCCTACAAGTTTTTTAAGCACAGTCAGGCAAAAAGAGCAAGAGAGTACGAGCTCCTTGACAAGGGAGAGAAGGCCCAGACTTTTGCTTTGCTTGACGACAGAGAATTCACACAGAAAGCAAACCCACTAACTGCCATTGTCTTCAGTCAGACCTCAAAATCACTGCAGGATGCCAACCCATAAAAATGGCATTTTTATTACCTCTGGCAGCCCTGGCATTATTTGTTCTGAGAATAGATACAACAATAGATTGCATTACTGATCAGGAGTTTTGCTGCTGTCCCAAGGGTATTCAGGACTTGAGCCTTCCATACAGGGGGCAAAATCTACAGGACACCCACTCCATTAAGAGCAGATGATGCAGCCCAGAATTCTTGATCTCTAATCAGGCTGGGGTGACTGAGTACACAGTCCTGTGTTATTAATGATTCCAGGATTTGTTGATTTACCCAAAGGTTGCAGGTCCGCCAATAGCCTTGGCTTTGATTCGGAGGCCAGGCTGAAAAATCTGCGATAATTTGTTGGAAAATCTCAGGCTCAGTTCTGGAAAGCATAATAATAACTGCAGTGACTGAATAGGTGTTCATCCTGCTTCAGTCTCAAGGGATGTCAAGACATATGTTCACTTACTACAATAATACTTTAAAATCATAAAGGCAATCAGCTCATCTTGAGTGAGAATGATCAGTTTAAACATCTGAAATGATTGGCTGTTAACTGAATAAACTGGTTTTACTCTATGAATTTTTTACTTGGAATAATTTTCAAGCAGGTGGAGCTAAATTACAAAACTGTTATTTTCATTAGATGAGCTAGACTGGGCTATGGGATCTGAGGAGGCAAACTGAGCTTTCTGAGCATTTCCCTGCTGGACTGCAGAATCATCTGCTGAACCAGAGGCATCCTGTGGCAGCAGAAGTGCCTGGTGGCAGAGCTGATGCCGAGGCCCCGGTGATGTTGCTTAGCAACTTCCCAGCGATGGCTCTGACAATTAACTCTCTTGTGTGTCGGGTGTGTGCTGGAAACAGGGAAAAACAGAGCAAACAGCCCTCCAGAAGAGAGCCCAGTAAAGCTGCGGGTGCCCATCTGAAGCAGGACTCCAGCCAGAGAGGCCCTTGTGCTGGAGCTGTTTCTTAACCAGCAGCTCTTCTGGATGCCCTCATTCTTCCCACGCAAACATGGCATAATTTCTAAAAGGATTAATCAATACCAAAATGTGCACCCCTGTTATAGAACAACAACATCTGCATGGGCATTGCTTCAAAAAATTACCTTTGCCATTTGCATTCACACTTGAATCTGAAATTTCTTTCAAGTGTGAAAAGCCCTTGTTTAACCTGAGCCATTGGCCCAACCACAAAACCACTTTGTTTTGCCCATCACATATTATTTTTGCTCTTCCTTTGAAACCACACTAAGTTGTGCCTTAGTCTGAGTCAAGGCATCCCAAGATACTGAGGATGAATGAAGAAAACAATGACTCAATGCTCTCATCTTCAAGATGGTACTAGCTTGCTCCAGAGCTGGGCCATAATCACAGTCCTCTCCCTGGCTTCCCCCTCTCACTTCTCAGGGAAAATAACCTGTGTCCCAGTCTGTTAAAAAAAACCCCAAAACAGTCACAGATCTTTTAAAAGGAAGAAAAAAGCATTTTCTTTATGCTTTGCAATATGGTTTCTTAAGAATGCTGAAAGCCAACATTTTGCAGGAAATTGCAGTGAAGGAAATTTGGAAGTAAATTTACATTTTTTGTAGTTTAAAAAAAAATCTCTGAAGGACAACTTTTTTCCCTTCAATAATTAAAAGAAGTGACAGTTCCCTTTCAATCAGGATGCAACAGTTTTAATGCATTTTACACATGAGCTGTGGAAAGAATCTGATAATACACCTGAAAAAACCAACCAGCTTGTTTTGTAGTGGTCAAAAATAGCTACAGTCTTTTCTGCAATTCAAAATTCAATCATTTAAAACATTACAGAGCTCTTTTCTTCAGACTTTCCAATCAGCTCTTGCACTGGAATGATGCCTTATTATTGCAACTGCTTCTTTTAGTCTATTGAGTCACGTCACTAAAAAAGTGGTGGGAAAACTGCCCTAATGAGAATGAATGTAATTTTGAAAATTATTTCATTGCATGAAGGATTTTACATAATTTACACAAACTGATTTTTAACATGCCCATGATTTATGATCTACCAAAGAAAACACCCAGCAAATGAAAATGCTCCATGAAGACTGTGCATTTACATAATGAGTTTACATTTAATCAGGAGCTGAATATGCATGAGCACAGGCTGTTTCACAGGCTGAGCTCTGCCCACATATGTCAGCTGCCATGGCACTCCAGACAGGCCCTTTCCACGCCATCTATCCAGGGGTTCCGTGGCTCCCAGACCACAGGCACTGCTGGAAAACAGCACAAAGCAGCACTGTCTAGGACCCCAGGGCACACACGCTACAGCTGGAACACACCAGAGCACCAGAAGTCCTTTTCCTTCGGGGTTTGGCAAATGCAGCAGCACCACTGCTCTCCTCATCGTCGTGTATAGGCAGAGAGAGAGGGAGAGGAGAGAAAATATACAGCCCTAACTACAGTTGATCTGATTGTTAATATCAGGAAAAAACAATCTGACAGAGCAGCTATAAGAGGTGAGGTATAAGCTGGAAACACCCTGCCCGTCTGGAGCTTTCCACTACCATCACCAGGCTGAGAGAATTCCCACAGCCTTCATTTCCTTCCTTCCATACTGGTTGTTTCCTTGGTAAATATAATTGGGGTTTTTTCATCACCTTTGACAGTGAGATTTTATCCTCTATTAGAAATAAATTGACCAAAAAATGTGCAATCTCTCTTGTGAAATTTTCAGCTATTGAGGAAAAGTGCCAAGAAGCAGATCCCTCTGTGGATGCACTTGGAATATTCACTTTCAGTTTCCCGGCTGTGGCATCAAAGACACAAACTCCCATCAGCTTTGGGCTGCAGATGTTAGACCCCAAGCTATGTTGAACGAAATTGATTCTGAAGTTAGTTTTTCAACTATTATTAATGTTCTTGTTTTCAAAATACTACTTCAAACAGATATGAAAACCTATGTCATTGCCACATATCCATCCTCCCACTCACACACTGTCTATCGAGGTATGTTATCTGGCTGAAAATTGAGTTAATTCCCAGGCTGGATGGAGTTCATAAAACTTTCAGCAAAACTGGGCTGGATTTTATGAGCATGAAGCCACATCACAACTTGGGAAAGAGATCAGGGTGAGCTCAGTTTCACTGGAAATCACACAAAATGTTGCAAATTCTTGTGTGCCTTGTTTTGAATTTATGAATTTCTTCAACTTCTACATTAAATACAAGATGGGAACTTGCTTGAATTCAGTAGGAGAGCAACATGCCCATGAGATACTCCCCAGTCCCCCAGAGCCCAATGAACACGTGAGATCCAACTGTGTTTACATCACATGTTAGCAGCCAAGCTCAGGTTGGAAGGTGCGCTGGGAAAAGGAAGCATGCAACTGTTTTTCTTTTTTGAGCGCTACCACAGATTTCCCAGGTGGAACAGAGGAACCTTTTTTTCATGTTAGGATTGGAGGGAATTGCACCACAGGGGTCAGCTTCACCTTGTACAGCTTTTTATCTCAACACAGATTGCAGTCTCAAGCTGTTGATTTCAATAAAAATACTCCAGACATCTTTAAGAGTTCTCTTCACCTCTGCTCGTCAGAGTAGGAGGTGTGTAATTAAGTTTGAGTTCTTGCTAAGACAGAAGATTGAAGACCTCTTCTCAAGCATTGGTGGAATAAGGAGCTGAAAAACTCTTTTTCTTTAACTGTATTTGGTGGAAGGGAGAAAACGGATGATGTTGAGGGATCATACAACACCACATGGAATTACAGGAAAGAAACTCAGGCACAGGCCATTTAAAATCTGTTGTGAATGTTTTAGTAGCTCTGAGATAAAAGGGTGGACTGAGGAGGGGGGGGGGATGCACCACCACAAAATCTAACAAAGGATCACACTACAGGAAAGAGCAAACTCTTTTCCTAGGCTTCTCAAATAGTAAAAATACTCAGGACTGCATTTAGGATATAGGCAAAACATTTACTCTTCCAGAAAATGATGTTCTTTGGGTGTGAACTGCAGTATATTGCCAGAAGAAGAAGAGTTCCTGCTGTCTCTATTTGTGCAAAATGTTACTCCTCCATGAGAGTTTAGTTTGCACAGCTATCAATTTGGCAGACTCCTCACACAGAAACCCCCATTGTACTGCCTGCAGAAGAGGATCTTTTCTATGGCTTTCAATAGCTACCAGGCCCAATTCCTGCAAAATAAACCCAGGAATCAATAGAGTCTCTGAAGGAGCTTTGACCTCTGGCTGTGTCTCGCTCTGTGTCTGGGGCTCTCAAGCTGTGTTATGCAAACCATTTCAAAGGGCTGTGCCTGAGTGATGCTGTGGGAGCATGGAATTGAATCCCAATTCATTTCACAGCACAGAGTGAAAAGCATGAAGGGCTCAGGCAGCTTGGTGAGGCTGCACAACCCTGCAAGAGGCGTCCAAGAAAGAGCAAGATGTGCTGTGAATCAGGGCTGGGGTAGGTCTCAGCTCCATGTTATGCCCAAAACCAGACCTCAGGATGAAAAGGCTTCCTCTGCTATTCATCATCACTGCTTAAAGCGGTACCTGTCACTGCCAGGGATGACAAAATCCAGTAAAAGAAAGTTTGGTCAGTATTACTCATGGCCACAGATACAACATGGAGGCAACAGAGAAAAGTGGAAAATTAATGGCGACTCTTAATGAATTTCCACTAAGCACCTTTCATCTCATATATCACACATTAATGCAGTGTTTAAAATTTTATTTCTTTAAATCAGTAATAGAAAAATTAAATTATGCATTATTAATAAGCTAGCTTGCAGAGAAGCTAAAGCCTTCCAAGAAGGAGGACAGAGTTTCCAGAGGATATATGCAGAAGTTGAGATGGTGATGCTAAACAAGGAGGAAAGTATTTGGGACCCTTTCTAAAGCCTCTCAAAAGTGTTTCTGGATTTACTGCTGGGATGGCAACTGTCAAAGCTGGTGAGGGAATGAAACTGGGGATAAAGTTGGCTTTGCTGTTCAGAACTGGTCAATGACCCCCCCCCAGTCAAACTGTGTGTTTTTAGGTGAGAGTTCTGTGGAATTCATCAGGCTAAAGACAAACAGACCTCATAAAAAAACACACAAGGCACTCAGATCCACAGCAAACACATGGAAACAAGAAAATCAAACAGTCAGAAAGACTGTAGTCAAAAAGAGCTCCACAGGTCAGAGTTACAGACTGGCACGAATTTAACCATGTACACTTTATCTGATATGTGTAAAGCTAAATACTGAACTGGACACTAACCAGTCTTCTTCTGCAGAGCCCAGAAAAACAGTAAAAGAAACATTCCCAAAAAAACAACCAACCAAAACAAACACACCCCAAGTTTCGTTTGGGAGACCTCATCTGCTGCTCCTCCTTGCCACTGGCCTCTCTAAGTGTCTTGAGCATCTGCCTTGCTCATCCCCAGCCAAACGTCCCCCTCTGGGGCAGAGACAGAGGCAGATTCCTTCACTCTGCTAAACCCTGCAGGGTGGTCCCAGAACAGCGCCTGTGTAGCAGTCAAACTGCTAAAACAACTCTGTGGTCACATAATCCAAAGCAAATCCAGTACTGAAATTTAAGTAACTGTACATCAGCTGGGCACCATGATAATTCATAGCCCCTTTTTATTTATGCTAACTAATATGAGGGCTTAATTTCTTTAAGCTGATTTTCCTTCTTGGATGGATTAAAAAGTCCATGAGCACAGATGCAAATAGAAATTTGCAAAGCTGTGGTCATTTAACAATTGCAAGTCATAAAGCAATATCTCACTTTTCTTATCCTTATTTCAGGACTGGGGTGAAGTGGCATTGGTGCCAAAGAAAGAAGATGCTTTTACAGACTTTCTGGGGTAGCGACAGGGCCTTGCAGAGGCATATACCAACTCAAACAAAGTCAAGCCTCTTGCTTTACTGCAGTAATAAATCATTACTGAATTAAAACAGAGAAGGGCAATTACCCAGGATCTTGAGAAAGATTATTTTAATATGGAAGAGAGTACTGCTAAATAGCTTGTAAAAGATCCCAAAACTCAGGTTTTTAGCATCTGCAGGTAGGCAAATCCATCAACACTACTTTTTCTGCCATGCTTAGATACTCCTGCCCTGCCTACCAGAGTGAAACTTTATTCAGCCCTTTGGATTGCTGCTGCCCAAGTCCCTTCATACCCTGCCACACACATGCTGAACTCTGCCTCCAGCTCAGAGGGGGTTCTTCTCGAGCAGGAATGGAGGAGAAGAACGGAAGTGCGTGGCAGAGGTTTGAGAGACAGGGAAGCTTCTCTGTAAATCACAACATGGGAAATATAAAAACCATTTCAAAGTGGCAAACCAAGAATGCAACTCAGCCAGTATCAACATCCTGAAAAAAAAAGCATTATAAAGTCTGAATGCAACAAAGCAACAAAAATATATCTTGATTTTTTGCTAGCACGGTCTTAACTTGCTCATTAAGATTAGAAGCTTCTGATATTGAACTGAATTTCCTTTACTCTATGGGATACATGTCCTCTCATATGAGCTACATAGTGCAAAAAATTGTGGTAATTTTTCAGTATATATTGTGAGAAAGTTCAATTTTTTTTTTTTTTTTCAAAATATTGCATATTAGGGTGGGATAGCAAGAGATAATATCCAGACCTGCATATAGAACATTCATTCCAGTTGAGTCTTTACAGCTTCCCAAATATAGGAGCCAGAGAGGATGCTCTGTTTCTTTTGGGTTTGGGGGGTTTTTTGCACCTAGTTGTAGAAGAGGCATCTTGCTGAGAGTTAATTAGTAATCAAACCTGGCTAAATCAGGTATTTCCAAAGAGGTGACAAGAGAGGTTATTTCCTCTCAGGTGGATTTTCTGCACGTGTTCAATTCATACAGAGAGACACAGGTTCTACAGGTGATTTGAGATTATCAGCATCCTTCTAATTAAATTTCAAAAGCTTTGAAAGGCTTCTGCTGCCTCCAAGATTCACTTCTAAACCCTGGAAGTTTGCTCTGCTTAACTGTCTTTGCTAGCATACATTTGTAGTGAATTGCACTACTAATGATGGGATTAATATTAAGCCATTTCACTGTAAATGGGTTGGATGTACTGCTACTATCTTGAATTAATCTGCATTTGGCAAGCACATCTCTGCCCTTGTCCTTCTTTTCAAAAGAAATTTAGAGTGACAGAAATAAAATGCCTTCAAACTAAAGCTGTGAGAGAGGACTGAATGTCTTTTATAAGAAGAGAAGCTAAGCAGACTTTCCAGGAAACATAGGAATTAGACAAAGCTAGAGCAGTTTTCTGTTTGCTTGTTTTCTCCGACTTTCTAGTAACTGCAGCAGTTGTTTCAATTCTGAGAGCTCAGCTGTAGGCACACTGAAAGAGCAAAGTCTCACATATTTACCTTTGAGCTTATCAAATCGAGCGAGTTTGGTTGTGAAGGGCTGAGCTCTTCTTGGCCACTGCTCCAGCTAGAACCCCGTGACCTGGTGACACTGCTGGGTGTGTTCCCAGCTGGTCACCTCAGTGTCCCCAGAGCCAGCCACCTCTCAGACTGCCACTGCACATGCAACAGAGCTCAGTCTGAACCAAATCATCTGAACCAGACCAGTGTTTTGCTTTCTGTGAAGTGGTTAGGGAATTGGGCAGCACTAAAATGAGGAGGGGGGAAAAGACTTCTGGGATCATCCACCCCTTTGCCACAGAGTCAGTGAAAGGCAGTCTCCAGCATTCTGCTTGGCCTGGAGGCATCTGGAGTTGCATCCCACACCTCCATGAGAGAGCAGACGCAGATGCTGAAGGGATAAAATGTGCTTCTTCCAAGGAAGAAACTCACCCTCTGAGGGGAGGTGAGGGACAGGATCATTCCCATGACTCACCTTCTGACAGTGGTTCGAAAGCAGTGTTTGGGGAGCTGTTATGGACTGTGTTACTGGCCACATAAATCAACAAGGGTTCCTAGAATAGCTGAGGGCCTGACCTATTGCAGCAGGCATTACATTGCTTGAACCAGGGCACAGGAATTAAGGGACATTACTTGGAGCTTCTGCTTAGTTTTGAAGTGAACTATGGCAGAAAAGGGCGGGGG
>VZRL01002589.1:61610-83591 GCA_013397895.1 Origma solitaria | reverse complement strand
CTTTTATGCCTACTACTACAATAAACAAATTAAAGTATACATTGAAAATCATAAATTTCTGGGCACAGATATTTATATTACCAAAACTGCTGCAGAAGGTAATGCTCAGCCCACCTACTTATTTAATCCACTTAATAGAAGTATTAAAATTATGAAGAAATCTAAGTGCATTTTACAAGTCACTTAAACACTCAACAAATAATGAAAATAACTGACAGAATTGTGTGATTTCGTAAATAATTTTTTTTTATTAGCTCTACCCTTGGGCGCTTGTCTAAAAGGTTGAGGTAAAACTCTCAGTTTCACTATATAAAAAAATCCCAATTTTGAAAAACAACCAGAAATTACACAAATAGCTCCAACTATGGTCCCAGAACCAGCAACTAGAAAAATAAAAGAAGTGCCCTGAGGAAAAACAAACTTTGCACCAAGTACCTTATCCCATCAGAATGCTGGGCACCCACCCCTGTCACACTCCTTGGCAATGTCTTTCTAAATATATGCTCATGCAAATAAAGGTCTAAAATATATTTTCTAAACTAAACCATACCCAAGGCAGGTTTGGAAGATTGCTCATAGGCTTTACAAGCACATAATTTACAGACCAGGATACTCATTTAGTATATAAATATTTATAGTTTGGCAGCTCCCTCTCCCAACCTGCACAGGTTTTCTCCATTGGGTTTCACCAGCAATATTTCTTCTGAATTTCCACGTTTCCAGATGCTTTAAACACACAGCCTTGATGGAGAATAGTTGTGCCTATCAGCTGACAAGCTGCTAACAACTAAACTGAGCTTCCAAAAGCTAGCAGGGAGATAATCCGGCACTGAGATCTGATAAGAGAGAGGAGAGGAGAGAAGAGGAGAGGAGAGGAGAGACCAGAGATGGCCACACTCTCCGTATCTCCTTTTCCCCTCCCACATTTAGTTTATTTGCTTTATCAAGGCACAGACACTGAATAGTCCTCACGTAGTTTCTACCCTTCCTACTGTGGAGGGGTTTCTGTCTCATTTAGTGGCTTTAGGCAGTGCTGAAGTTCAATGAGGAGGTGCAGAGACTCAGCTGGAAATGCCAGCGTGCCTGCCAAACTGTCACCCAAGGTGTTTTCAGATGAGGATGTCTGCAGAAATTACACTGAGCCTTGGCATCACCAGGCAAAGCTCCTCTCTCAGCTCCACTGCTGACTAACACAAACAGCAGAGTCTGTTGCCCCATTAAGAAGCAGGAGCAGGAGCAGGGAGGAGAGAACAGCCTGCAAATACTGAGATGTCACAGAAAGACCTAGTCAAGCCCCGAGCCTTCCCTTGAGGTGTTTCTCCTGTCATTCCAGAGTACTTCAGTCAAACCTCACCTTAGCCAACCACCCCATTGCCCAGCACCACTCAGTTCTTAGCAAACACAGCCTTTGATTAAAGAAAGGAAAGATAAAGTTTCCCCAAGAAGTTATAGTCTCCAAAACAAACAATATTTACAGATACAGGATTGTAGAATCACAACATGGTTTGGAAGGAACCTTAAAGCCCATCATGTTTCAACAGCCTGCCATGGCCTTCTCCTCTAGAGAAGGTTGCTCCAAGCTCCATCCAGCCTGGCCTGGGACACTTCCAGGGCTGGAGAGTCCACAACCTCTCTGGGAAACGTGTGCCAGGGCCTCACCATCTCCATATGGATATCTCTTAAAAGGGCTGTTTCTCCTGCTTGACTGTTCAAAATATGGCAAAAACAAAAAACCACCATTATTTAATTTTGCTGTATCCTCTTGTCTTTCCTCCCCACAAATAAGAAGTAGATTATGATCTGCATTTTACAGAAGATACTCTTTTGGGAGAGGAAAAAAGGCAAGTGGAATCAGGAGTGCAGGAGATGTGTATCTACACCTTCCCTAAAACTCTCTGAACACAGAACATTGGTATTTTCACTGTCACCAAGCCACGGTACTACAGGAAAGCAGCACAAAATCAAACCAAGTATGAACCAGCAAGTTTGGCAAGGCAGCCCCATCTCACCCCTGCGGGGCTCCATCTCTTCCCTTGCCTGGATTTCCACACTGGGCACAGTCCATGGTGACAGATTTGCAGAAATGTCACAGCCAGGCTTTGCCTTCCCATCCAGAGGCCAAAAAGTAATCCCACTGTGCATTTCCAGCTTGTATTCCCTTAGTATCAGAGTTATCTAAGGTACCATCGGATTACACTTGGTTTTATCTCAGTACAAACTGTCTGGGGCAGCTCAGTGCAGTCAGCACAGGCACACAGGAGCTGCTGCTGCTCCTGCCCCAGCAAAGGTGAGTTCAGGCACATTGTGCTTCACCCACCCCAGCTCATGTCATTGCCACTTCCCCAAGGATGAGCCACACCAGTGCTCCCCAGTGCTGTGCCAGACCAGACAGTGGTTTTATTCAGACAGTGATTTTTCTTTAGACAGCACTGGAATTCTTCCAGGCTAGATAAAATCTAAATTTTTCCATGCAAAGAACTAAAATACTCATCAAAAATACAAGACCTCATTTATATTCTGATACTCCTCCTCAGGCATTCCATTTTGGCCACTGTTGAGACAGAATTTCTTTGTTTTGACCCCGAATGACTTTCCCAATGCATCTTACAGGTGAAGGGGGTTCCGGCTGCTGCCCTCCCACCGACTCCTTAATTAAAGATGCTGCGGTCTGACATAAACCATGTTACAGATTAAAACTGGACTGTGATGCACGAAAAGTAAGTATGTGGATAGGTTTTGGAAAACAGACTGTTGGCAATTATTTTGGTGTTTACTTAGAATCTTTAAATTGGTTTAGAATAGGTAACAAGAAGAATTGTTGCTATTTAACAATGGTAAGAGGAGAGAAGAACAAGGAAATACATTTGTCACTTCCAAACAATTGCCAGGAATTGTGGATCTCTTTGGGAATGCAACTAATTAAAAAAATATATTCTAAGTAACATGGAAATGCTGTTTAATCAGAATTATCTGAGTTCAAAGAGCCATGAGAAGTAGGAGTAGCACCCTTATCCTGACACCCAGGGACTGCTGCTCTCCCAGACATCAAGGCACTAATACAGAGACAAGCCACCTCCACGGTCAGGTTCATTCAAATACCTTTTCCATGAACTAATCAAACAGGCATTTATCAGCTGAAAGAGGAATACACAAACATAAGGGGTTTTATGGAGGAGTTTTTCCCTTCATAAAGGGTCCCAAAACTTTTCGTCCAGAAGGTTTTAGATTATCAGGCCACAGCCAGACTAGTACAAAGCATCCTTGATGTCTAGACCAAATGAAAAGATTAGCAGGTCTGCCTCAGCACTGATTACACGAGGCTCATACTATTTTTCCAGCGGATGCTTTCATAATTAAGTATCAAGTAACAGAAGGCACTTTAACATTTATATCACCCTCACCTATGAAAATAACAAAAAGTTTCTCTGCATTGAGAACTATAAAAGCATTAAAAAGCATTCTATGGCTGTAACAGCAACCTGTCAAGCTGTAAGGAGAAATCTAGATTTTAGTGAAGGGGATCCCTTGGGAAAGCCATGTATCGGCAAAGCAGAGCAGCAATCACATTATGCCTGTAACTAATATGGACAAAGTGGAATGAGTAATAAAAGCCAACAGAAACCAATTTCATTCTGATGAGCGATCACAGACTAATATGCTTCAATTGCAATTTAAAATTAGGTGGCACCATCAATCACTTGGGTCTGTGCTCGCAGCAGCCGCGGCGCCTGCGAAGGAGGCACCAGGAATGCCCTGGCCATGGATGAGATGGTCGCTCCAAGCTTTGCCAGGGTTTCCTTAGACACAGCACTTGTGCTGATCTGGAAGATGTAAAAAACCCAAAACGTGGCACTGAGCACAAGAAAAGGGCTCAAGGGAAGCTTCTCCAAGCCCCCAGTTTTTATCTAGCTAATTCTCTTGGTCCAGGCAGGTCCATCACCTCTTTGGACTGAAGAAACGTGACAGATTTTAGCTGTTTGGAATAGCAATTCCTCTGCATGATGCAAATATATCACATTTTAAATTCAGTTCAGGGCCACTCATAGGGAAAAAAATCCCCAAAAACTAGATTTCCAAATGGAATGAGTCTTTATTAGAGAAATAAATGGGCAAATAATGGACCTATTAAACAACATTCATACTTTTTTGGTAATTTCATCAAAAGACAAGACAACAGGCTAGGCTTTTACAGGAAAATTTTGTTTCAAACAGCTGGGTATAAAATCTGAGCAGGTTACTCAACTTTCCTGTGGAGGCTGAACAAAGAGGTGGTGAACAAAGCGCTAAATAAAGGGATGGGGCTGCACTGCCCCTGGAGCACAGTGTGACACACAAGGGATCACTGGTTCATAAATTGCTAAAAAGTTTATGAGACCTGGAAACCTTATCTCATTTCCAGCTTAAATTTACACACAGCTAACTTCTACCCATTAATTCTTTTGCCAACACTGCTCTCCAGCCACAGCAAGTCCTTCCCCTCCTGGTACTTGCCCCTGGGTATATTTATGGAGCAATCAGATCCACACCAGCTTTTGTCCTGCCAAGCCACACAAGCCAAGCTCTTTCAGCCACCTCTTGCAAGTCTGTCTCCTCATACCCTCCCACATGCCAGCAAGTCCTTTTCAGCACCTGTTCCCATTTGAATTCATTTTTCTTGCATATGGGAGACCAAAACAGTGCAGTTTTACAGATGACTATCTGTTAATGGCAGTAATGGTTCCCAGCCTCCATGGAAATGCCTTGCTTGAGTCAAGACTGCGTTTGCCTTTTTCACACTACTGCACAGTCATGCTCTAAGAAAGGAGATTTTTTTTTCCTTTTCTATTCCTTCTGCCTGAGAAACCTTCAGGCTTGATTCTACCTTGGATAAAAAAGTAAAAAGCAAAAACCTGGCTTTTAACCTAGGTCAGGTATTAACAGCCCACAGAGTGATCGTGAAGAAGTCATTTCACGTTCTTATTTTTTCATTCCCACACTTACCTATTTGAATCCAGAACTCACTGAGGCCAAGTATCACCTCTCAATCTAAATCACCCAAATGTCTTAAAACAATTCTGCCTGTGGCTGGAAAAAATCCTCATGCCTCCCAAGTTGGAAAGTTTCATGCAATTATTTAACTCTCAATTATTTTCCTGGTTTGTCATTGTTTGGATAAACACGAATTTTAATGCACAGCCACACAAGTATGCGTAAATGGGGTGGTATTAGTAAACAAAAAGTGAGCCGCTAATGGCACACTGAATTATGACAAAATCCAAAGGTATTTCCAGGACCTTGCAAGTTTTCTGTTATTTTTGAGAATGCTCCCATAAATGTCCATTCCTGAGCAATCTTTGGGGGACTGCAGTAGCTGTGAGATTTATTGAAAATCAGAAGAAAAGCTGGATTCGGGGAGACATAAATCCTCTGAGCACTTTGCAATGTGCACTATAAAAGCAGCACAGATGGGGACAGTGCTGGCCAGGATTACTCCAGGCTCCCAGCATGCTGTCCCACCACAAAAATTAAATTGTGAAGAGAGGACAATCTTCTTGGATGTTCTTCAGAAGTTTTTACAAATTATAAAAGTTGACAGACAGCACAAGGAAGTATGCAAAAACTGAAGAAAAACCTCAGCACTAGAAAAAACCCTCTTATCCAAAGGTATATTGAGGAGAGAAAACCAATCCTTTTGGACTTGCCACAGGGCACAGGAGATCTAAGCATTATTAGTAATCCCAGAATGGTTTGGGTTAAATGGAAACTTAAAAATCATCTCATCCCAACCCCTGCCATGGGCAGGGACACATTCCACTAGACCAGGCTGCCCAGAGTTCCATCCAACCTGGCGCTGAACAGTTTATTATAGACAAAATATATCCTACCAACCAATATCCAGATAGGAATTTAATGTCTCCTAGGAGAGAGCAGGACTGCCATCACTCGTACAGACTGTAATTTAGGCACACACACAGAACCCCCAGAATTCAGACAACTGAAACCCAAAATGGGTCTCCACCAAACACAGCTACTAGTACTGCTAATTAAAAATATAACAGTATGAGGGGTATAATTGTACTAAATAGAAACACTCCTGAACTGATACAGTTTTAAGAACCAATACTTTGAAAGTTTTTTTGTTTTAAGTCATTTTAAAAATAAGTTGAGTAGCAATAGCCAGCAAGGAGCTGTGGGACTACCCAAGATTTTCCTGGCACTTACACTAGCACCTGAAGATGAGACTTCACAAGGATCTCAGCTGGAAAAACCCTCCCCACTCACAGAGCTGGGCAGGAGGACATCCAAATGACACATTAAAAATAGAATACACATTAAAAGATTTTTTTCTCTTATTATTGAAGCAAAAATGTATCCTATGTGCTAATCATGCAATGCTGCTTCAGCTGTAACAGTGGGTTCAATCCCATCCTCAGTCCAGATGTGCTGGAGCTGCTGAGGAATTCCTGGGGGAAGCAGCAGGAGGTGCCAGCACCTCTGCCCAGCTGCAGCAGCACAGTCCTTTGTACAGCTACAACACATGCTAGGCGCCTTTCTAATGGCAAAGCAAAACTTCTCAGGCTGGCAGGAATGCTGAGAAAGAAGCTTAAGGACAAATTGCAACGCAAGGTTTTCGTGAAGGAAACAGCCCATCCTGGTCCTTCTTACTTACCACTCCAAACACTACAAACCCCACATTTTGCAGGCATGCTGTTACATGGCCACAGCATGGTGCCTTTGTGAAAGGCCTATTTGACTTCAAAATACACTTTGGACTCCAGTTGTCTGCCTCAACAACACACTGCCCTGAAATATGGCTAAAAAAAAGAGCCATCCAGCTCTCTACCACTTGTCTCTATGGTTCATCTCATTTTCAGTATTCACCCTCATTCACAGTTACTAATTTAAATGCCTCTAGGAAAGAAAAGTCTGGCAAAAAACCCAACCCTGAGTGCCTGCTGCAGGAATAAGTGCAGGAAGAGCCAGCAGACATCCCAGTAAGTATCACCAATAGGATAACCCCAATATGGCAACCAAAAGCTCAGCCAGCCTAATCATGGTGAAAGGTTAGGAATTAATTATGCTGGAATAACAGCTCAGTGGGTTGGGCATCAGCTCCCAAACAACTGGACTTGTTGGGAAGTCAACAGCTGAATTCCAGCCAGGGGGCCAGATACTATTAGTGTTCTGGAAAATATATCTTTTAATGGTGAAACACAACTTGTTCTGCCTGTTCTTCAGAGAAACTGAAAATAAAAGGATTTTTTCTAACTGGGTCTTCCTGTTTGATATATGACTGACATTTTCGGTAGCTGCTATGCACAATTTAATCCCTTTTCACAAGGCACACAACAAGACAACCACTCTACTGTGAATATCAGGAATGATTTAAGGAAATTATTTTTATTTCTCATTATATGGAAGATTACCTGAGCAGTTGCTATTACTATTATTAAGAGCAATTAGCACCAGACAGCAATTTATAATTTCCAAACTCAGATACAAACATTAACAAAATATTTTCCAGGAGAAAGCCATGTCTTATTCCCATTGCATGGGAAACAAATTAAAGAATTCAAGTGATTTGTGCATTTACAACTGAATTGGGAAACTTATACAAGAGTTATAATGCAAATAGGACATTGGGGATAGTTTCAGTAGACTACAAATTATTCTGACTCTGACTCCCAAACAAAATATTCTTAGTCTGAACTCTCTTACACACAGACTTTGCTACAAAGGAAGAAAAGCTTAAGATACCACTCAGAAGAAAACACTAATAAAATTTTATAAAGAAAAATCACTTGTAAAACCATCATTATTAAGAATCATACTTTGACTCCAGGCGGAGAACTCAACTGATGTAAGTCTATCCTAATGCCATTTAATTGAGTTCTAGAGATGTAAACCGCAAAAGAATCCGCTCCCAAGCCTACCAGGAAAACAATCCCTGCTCACATTCTCTGCAAATGCTGGGCACTATAAATACAGAATAAATATGTAAGGATGAGCCACACATGCAGGGATTTGGATGGACTATTATGTGCTCGTAAGTACAGATATAATGCTTGGAGCAATGAATGTATCTTTGTATCATGGGAAACCAACTTGTCCATATGAGTCACATTTCTAACCTCCCCATTTGGCCAAAAGAGGAGCAGATAAGAGTCTGGGTTTGGGAATGCTCTAGAAGTGGGAAAAAACACTGATTCCCCAAACCTCTGCAAGAATCCAGGCTGAGGCTGAAGGTGCACCTCAAACACCACCAGCCTTAGCTGAGCAGACCTGTGGGGCTCATTCTCCTCACTAGGAAGTTTGGGCTCTCCAGCACAGCCAATGGCAGACACACAGAAGAGCAACTCATGGGCTTGGGATGCGGCCCGTGCTCCTGGGATGATGCACCCACATCATCTCGGGCTTTCTCCTGGTGCTTCTCCTACATCAGAGAGCAACAGCTTCCCAGAGAGGTGGGAAAAGGAGCTCTTTTAACAATAAATGACCATGGTACTTCCAGTAAGTGACAGCTTAAACAATACTTTTCAGACAGAAGCAAAACATCTGCCATTTTGTCTCCTTGAATCACTAGCAAAAAGCTGAATTTTGGAGTACAGACGAGTCACAAACTGAACCACTGAAAAATAATAAGGAAAAAGCCTGTACCAAGGGATTTCTCAGGAGAAGAATGATATACTAGACACAAATAAAAGGATATACCATATGTTGAGTAATAAAATTGGCAAACCTAGTAAGGCTCAAATACTGCTATTATACACATCTGGGCAAAATGGGGAGGAAAAAAAATCATTAAGCAATCTGAGAACCCCCAAACAAAGAAACTGTAAAATTCAGAACTGTAAAGCAAAGGAAACACGCTTAATCCCTCAGGAGTTTAAGTATGTATTTCAACTGGGTTATACCATCCCTCACAAGGACATGGAAGCACACAAAAACCTAGAGACACAATATAGCCACTGTGCACTGCCGGCACAAAGCCAACTGGCTCCAGCACCCACCAGCCCTGGCACCTGTTGGGTTTATCATCGGCACATGCATTACCTCCTTGGGGCACCCAGGGGAAAAAAAAGCCTCAACCAAGTGCCCATTTTCCAGCAAAATGCAGGATTGTGTACTGACACTATTTTAAATCAGGATTTCCAGCTGCAAAACAAGCCATTGTGACTTTTGTGCATTTCAAAGCAATGAGCAGAAATACAGAACCAAGCAGTAAATAATATCATCCCAGCCTCGTGGAGCTGTTTCATCTATAACCGCGGATGTAACCTCTTCCCCGGCCTCCCCTGAGGCTAATTTATTTATGAATGTTCCTATTAAAAATAGGACTACTTGTGTAGTAGCTTAGTCTGCAGGGTGAGTAGGGGAGGCAGGATAAACACAGTTTAATGAATAGATGTCTTGGGACAAGAGACCTCTTTTTATGGGTGAGGTCTGGGGTTCACCCCACCAGGCTTCAATGGGGTGCCCCACTAACACTCCCAGCATACGATGTAGGCTGGATATTTTGGGGGTCTTTCCTTGGTTTTTTTCCAACTCAAAAGCCTTGTGCCTATAGCATAAGCTTAAAAGGACACTGCACACTGGGAGCCAGCTACTACTGCCTTGGATTAGGATGTAAAGAGTAATATATATTTCTAATGCTACATCAATACAAACTGCTTTTGCTAGTTTTTATTTTTTGACAGAGTAGTTTGTAAACTAATTCCATGACTCTTGGCAACATGGAAAGGTTTGTAATTGTTAGCATTCTGCTTCTTATTAAAAAGGAGGAGGAGGGCTTTGCCCTAACAGGGTAAGCCAAAAGGGGAGCAGGGTATGGGGGAATGTTACAGCTCACTTCAAATTGTGCTTTGAGAAAAGGGAGTTTGGGGAGATCAGGGGAGATGGGGGAAAAGAGAAAGAGTGTGACTGTCCAATAGGACTGGGGAAACTTTCCAGAACATAAGAGATGGCATGAAATAAACAATGGAAAAGCAAACTGTGGTAATGTGATGTAAAAGGACACGGGAAGGTGGCTTCAAACAATGCCAGGGCATATGGGGATTGGACCGGCCTGAGATGCCATTGAATACCAAAGGCACAGAAGGGAAAATCACTGCCATGCTTTTCATCCCTACAAACAGCAACTTCTGTTCAGGGCTTCTGGAAAAGCACTAGTGGATATGAAAAAGTCTCCAGCCACAGAGAAAGACCATGATGGAAGATCTTCATTTAGGGGATGAGCTGGCAAGATGCTGACGGCTTTCAGCAGCTGTACTCGAGAGTCCCACTGCCTGCCAGTGGCTGCCCTCGCTCCCCTGCCTGTCATTCTCAGCCCATATCAAATGATAGAGAGATGGGGCAACCTTGGCAGCCTGCGTGACAGACGGGCAGGACTGGGACCACAGGAGGAGCTGCTGAAAGGTCTGATATTGCTGATGTGTCCCACAGCATGAAGGACACTTGCCATGCATAATGGATAGGATGCTGAGAATTTTCCCAGTATTCCAGTTGGTCTGTGTACTACTTGATGCCTGCTTCTCAAAAAAGGAGGAAAAGAAGAAAAACAAATCCCTGTGAAATTCTGTGACGTGGTATCAGAACAGCTTCTGTGTTTTGAGAGTTGATTGTGTGTTGCCATCTTCCAGAACAATGGTAAAAGAGGAGGGAGGGCAGGGGAAGTTCCATTTGCAGCGGGACCTGCCCAAGGAGGGGATGCACCAGCCTTGATGCCACTGGCATGGATCAGAACTTGCAGTCACATGCTGAGCTTTTTAGTGCTTCAAAATAAGGCAAAACCACTTTTTATTTAATGCCATGTGTAAGAATTAACATACAAACATTACCTAAAACAATCAACAGAATTAGCAGCAGCAGCAAGTAGTTTACTGCCTGAAATCCAATATCCAAAACAACTTTAAGAATCCATGAGTTTTCATAGACAGTTCAGGATCTGAGCATCACTAACAGAACAATATAAAGCTTTTTGGATTCTCATAATGGACTGGAAAAGAAGTTAAATAAAAAACCAAATCAAACAAAATTGAATTTAGCTTTTCAAGGGGAGTACTGGCATTTGCACTTCCCAGCCCCACCCAAGTTGCAGCAGCCCTTTCCCTGCCATTCCCAAATAAAGCAATTCATGATCTCAAAACTTTGGGGACCAGTTTTCACATTCAAGATTCCAGATATTTGATTCAAACAACTCTACTGGAACTGGAAAACTGCTTTCAGCCATGTGTGTCTCATGCTCTGGTTACACACTGCTGCATCTCTGCCCCTAACCTCTGCTACGACGAAGACAGTCAAAAGCACCAGGTTAAAGGTTCAGTGGGATTTTAGGAAGTCTCCCTGTGCACCACGGTAGTTTGGACAAGGAGCAGAAACTGTGAAGAATTGATTACCCTCAGTTTCCACAAGTGAGGAAACCAGGATTTTTTAAACCAAATTAAGGCCCCAAATGTAATTAAATCCATAAAAGCTATGAGGAAATTGAGTCTATACCACATACTAACACTTAAATTTATAAGCAGTGGAAAAAAAATCCACAGGAAAAAACACATTAAATCCTATATATTAGTGTAACAAAATAAGGAAGGCAATTGCTTAATAGGTTATGCTTTTTATGTCATCTAATTACCCAAAACAATACTTAGAACTCCAGTTTTTCAAATCCAAATCAAATTAAAAAAACCTGCAAGAGCGAGGTTGAGGTTGGATCAGTGTCGCAAAGTGGAAGGAGAACAGAACAGATTTTAAGAGTGATAAAATACTAAAAATTAATTAAGTTTATGTGCACTTCCACTCAAGTTTGAAAAGTGAACTAAAAAGAAGAGTAAACAGCACCAGACAAATATATGAGACTCAGAATTCTAATAATAATCTTTCTTGATGATGCAGAAGGGAAAACTGACTGAATTCACAATCCCTTTTTGTGAAAGCTCATTTCTTCAAGAAAATATGACATGTTTATGATATACAGAATATCACATTGAAATTTTTCCATATTACAGACATACAATTTCCCATATCCTGAAATGAAGTACCACACAGTGTTACATTCACTCCTGTCATTCAAGACAATCTCAACTTATTGATAACATATTTTGGTGTTCAACCATTGATACAAAGATTAAAGATATTTTAAAGGACATTTCATCAGTTGTTCCGCCAAAACAAAGATTTCTTTGGCGCTTATTTTCCTAAAATGCTTCCCCTTCAACTCTGCATAATTTCATTGATTTCATGAAGTTTTCCAAGAGATGCTGCTTCGCTCCCAGAGATAATCTCCACATTGAACATAATACTTTATTATACTTTTCTTCATATTTTCATAATTTTCTGCTTTCTCATTCTCATTTCAAAAGACTTTAGAAAACTGCAAAGAGAACATGATGTTAAGTGACAGAAATCTTCAGAGGATTGCTAAAGTATTTGATGACGGTGTCCAGAAGCTGCTGCAAGTATTGTTAGTATATTATTTGCAGGTACTACAGTGAGAGAAGAGCATTATTATTTCATTCAAGTGCTGAAGATTACTTAATGCAAAGCTCTGTAGGTATTTAATTAAAGACAATAATAAAATACAACTATTATTGTGCTCATCAGATTCCCAACTTCCAACTGCAGTGAAGAAAGTCTCATAAAATTTCCAGTAGCACATACAAGTTACTAAAAAATCTCATATATAAGGACAATTTCCTAGTGATGTTTTTTTTACGCTCCATGACATTTTCCAAGAATACTTTGGCCAGCTATTTCCTACACATCCTTTGCAACAGAGGAAGGCACAGGAAACAAAGATTTTAGGACAAAGAGGGAGGATGATCTCTAAACCCAGTTCTTCCTGGCATTCCCCTCAAACTGGAAGCACGTGAAATTTGGTCAGCCAAGAAACCAGAGTTGTAGAGTGCCTTGCTGGAAGGCACATAAGAGCAAACAAATGGTTATCTGATGGCTTCAGGAAAAGGAAAAGTGTAGGAGGAGGAAATAATATTAGTTACCCTGCAAGTACCATTCGCAATCGGAGTAGGAGTGACTGTGAAAGGAAATATTGCAGCTCCAGAGGCCCCCGAAGGATTGTAAATCTTCTGGCCCCTGGGAGCAGGTAAAAAACATATTTCTATCATTAAATAATAAAGAACAGTGCTGAAACCTTCCTGGTGATGGCATGTGCGATCAGGTGTTGGCCAGACAGATGGGAAGTGATTTACAGCAAAGGGTTTAGTGAGGAAGGAAATTTCTCTTTGTAAATACAAGAAGATGGATCTAATTTAGGAGTATTAAAAATCAACATGTAGATTTGGATAAATTCTCTAATCTTGCAATGAATTTTATCATTTCAAAGTTCCTGGCCAAGTCTTTGTGGTTACTTAAATAGTTTTAGGAGGTGAGGAAAAAGGATGAAGGAAATTTTTCATTTGTAGGAACTGCAATAGTTTTAAACCTTGGTTTCAAGCTAAAAAACAATTATGTTAAACATGGAACACCCCAAAGAAAAAACTGGTCATTGCAAAAAAATAATATGTGAAAACCACAGCAGCTTAGACACTAAGCAATTCTTTCTTGTAGTCAACTGGAAAATGTTACAGACTGCCAATGAAATGATGTGGAACAAAGAGGTATCAATAATATATGATCTTTTATAAAAGAATTCAAAGATAACAGGAGTCAATTAAAATATCACTTCAATAGTAAATTAAAAGATCACTCTGGACTCCACTTGGATTGGGATTTATGCCATACAACACTATTACAAACCCTAGAAACCCAAACCCCCTCCACTTCTGCACCACATAGCAACTTCCCAGCATAATCCCCTGCATACAACCATTACAGTGAAATAAAAATGTACAGATATAATAAATTATTTATAACACAGCAGAACACGTGAAACATTAAGTGGCAGATGTTAACAGGAACAGCAGATTTTCACATATTTTTGAGAAATGCTGCAAGTTGCTGAGAAGATACAGAACAAAATTCTCTTGTTAGCTAACGGAATTCCCAGAGTTCTTGCTCAACAGAAAGGGTTTGGTTTACTTAAATAATCTTTAGTTAAAGACATTTTTCATACAAGCACATACACTAACGAGTGAATAACGAATTATAATTTTGACCAAATTATTTACAATTCTTATTAGATTACACTTCAATATAGGATTCTGGCTATTGATTTAACTCATCTAAAGCTGCATGACAGATGATACGACTGCAGGCAACAAAAACTCTTGACTTCAAGAGCTTTGTACAGAACCCAAGTCTTAAACTTTGCTCACAGTTTTCAATTGCTGCTTAGAAGAGACAGCAGTAGCCATTTTCTCTTCAGTAAAATCATTTTGCTTGTAATCTGATAATGTTTCTGTATTGAATTGCATTGATTTTTAAAGATTATGAATTTTACATATATCACTGATGTAGCAAACGTGTTTATGCCCTCTCACATCCATGCTTTCTTTCTGGAATTTCTTAAGCCATGCCTCAATAGAAAAGGGAGAAACAGAAAAAAAAATAACAGGAAAGGCACTGCTGAAGTTACACCATTGGCTTTTTCACTCTCAGATACCGAAACTAAAATTATCAAGTTTTATATTAGTGAAAACCAATAGAAATAGTCTCATATTAGCCAGACTGGGAAGGTAGCTTAAGACATTTTATTCATTATCTAGTGTTTTATGCAACTTCTTGGGAATCAAACATGAAAATATATGTTTGAGTTCTCTAGGTGCTCATAAAATGTCAGAATAAGCAATGGGTAGTAAAACCTAAAGGAAATCTCACATATATGAGTATGTGTCCGTAACACACATATTTCACTTCTAAAAAAAAACCACCAAAACTTGATGGGATCTAACAGTGGCTTAAGGACATTACCTACGTGGAGCTCCATCCTGCAAGCACTCAGGAATGAGCAAGCAGAGCTGTTTTCCGCCAGCAGGGCTACCCTCTGCTGTGACCTCAGCACTGAAAAGATGCAGTCTTACAACATAAATGTACCAGAAAAAAAAAGAAGAAAATACTTTGATATGTATGAAATTGCTGCGTTTCCATAAAATCTCCTGTTAGATTTACTTTCCTCTCAATACAGCTTACTTGAAAAACGTTAATGCAGGCTCTCTCCGCAGCAATTAGCAGTATTACAGAGCTAGGGGACCTCCTATCTTTGCAAACCATGAGTAAGGGTCAGAAACTCTATTGATTTTTCTGTTAGCTTGATCGCCTGCAGCCATCTCACCATTCAGAATGTTACTGCCCGAGGAACCCCAGCTTCTCCAGCAACACTGTGCTTATACAACACAAAGTTGTGCTGCCATTCCTTGCAGAAATCCAGAAGTTCAATTTGTGCTGTGCATTTAGCAAGTGTTTATTGCTAGAAATGGGCACGAGCACTGGCAGCAGCACACACATGGGCAGGGCTAGACAAAGTTGCCATCAAAAGCAGGACTTTCACTGCTCTCCTCAATAAAACTACAGCCACGTTTTGGAACTGATTTCGAAGCTAAGCCGTTAGTGTAAGAGACTAATATTACAACACACACAAAAGGCAGGATTAAGTCATACTAATGCAGAGCTCAAAACACAATAGGCATTTAATAAACAACAGCATATGCCTCATCCTTAATCAAGTCCAAGCTCTGGATAACACTACTAAGAACTGATTTTTTTTTCCTAGTATCTCCCATTCCAAATGAGATCAATTCTTTTACAAGTCACATAGCAGATTTAACTGAAAATATGGTGGTTTCACCTCTCCACAGACAATCACAGCTATGGGTAAAAGAAAGAAGGACCTTTCATGTCCATCACCTGGGTCCCAAAAATCTGAAGTCAAATCAGCAAAACCAGATAAAGAAATTTTAAAAGTAAGCACTGTATTTTTGTCTAACAAGGTCATCAGAGCAAAAAGCACTACAACCAAAGTCACTGAACTCTCCGAAGCAACGCAAACCGTCATCAATATCATGTATTTTCTTAACCAATCCAATTTTATCTTTCCCAAAGAAAGGCGAGAGAAAACAAAGAAAGTTTGAGAGAGAAAAATATGAAAGCTGTGTCAGACATATTAACAAAAGTTTTAAGCAGAATGGAGCAAACTGACAATAGAAGGAAAGCTCTGATTTGTACAACTCCCATTTCTTTTAAAAACCTAATCCGCATTTATTGTAAAAAAAATATTTAAAACTTTGTGCATTACGAAAGGCTCTTACTGAACCTCCACCCACAGAAACATATTTCTCCTCTTCTGTCAAGCTTCATTTTTCCTACTGAATCTAGATCCTCACTAAGCCAAATATTTTTTTGAAACTTATCTCCACTTGCCTCCACAAATGCATGATACTCTGAAAAGACCCCAATGTTCTCATGAGGGCAAAGATGCTAAATAAACACCAGCCTGGTTTTTATTTATATAAATGTCTAAAATAGCTTTTAAAACATTCTAGGAGAGATGATTTTTATTTATAGCTTAGATTTTCGTGTGTCACATTTTTAAACAAAGGAGAGAAGGGAGTGAAGCTCTGCTGTTCACATTCAGTGTCAGGCGGGCATCAGAAAGGTGTGCCATTTCAGAACAGGAAAGACTAAATTATAATGTTGTATTTGCTGTGTTCCTGACTTTTCTCTACTATTAAAGCTGAAATTCTGTGTTGTGGTGCAGGTTTTTCAGAGCAACACATGCATGGCTGAGAAATCGTCCTGAAACCTTTGCGGCACCATGGCAGCTCTGAGAATAAGGAATTAGAAAATGTGACATTTGACAGGCAGCAGATAACAAGGTGCAAAAACTGCAAAGTTCCTGTAGGTAGCAGAAAGAAAGCAAAGCAATGTAGTGGAAGAAAAAATTCCTGACAGCTCTGACACTCGGGACCTATTCTTCTCCTCGATGTACATGTAGTTCTCCTATGAGTATAATGAGAGTTATGCACACATGGTGAGGAGGAAAGGTTACTCCACACAGCCAACTGCCCAGCCACCCTGCTTTAAAAATATTAAGGCAAAGGAAGTATGAAGATGATTTTGGTAGCTTTTTGAGGCAACTAACCTGTTTGGGAAAGCCTTTAGATCACTTCAAAGTAGAAGTGGGAAAAGGTAAATGCTTATAATGTCTCAGTGAATGTCTAATGCCTAAAATCAATCACTTGTCTACCCAAAAGATAACTCCTCTGCTTCCAGTCCCCAAAGCAACAGCTACATCAATCCAACAGGAAGCAAGGATAAGAGGATGGATTGCAAAAATTGAGATTTCAGTGATTAAAAAATATTGTTGAATAGCTGAATTACTCATATGCCTCCATTTAATGTCATCGATATATTACTTCAGGAATGGAGATAAAAATTCCTTGTTACTCTAGTGCAGTAATAGAAGCTCCCAAGGAGAGTAATTGAAACACAATAGCATATTAGCTGTGATTAAAATACTCGTACCTAAAACTGCAGAGAAGTTCACGCACGGCCGTGCATTTCTCCAGGCGTGACAAACACATTTGGGCTGATAAACCACAGCAGCTCTGTGACTCAAACGCTTCTCTTTTACCCAGGTCATAGCCATAGGGTTAAACTTCTAAATTATGAAATGCTAGCAGCTGATAAACATGATGATCTGGATTTTAGACACACCTTTTCCTCCTGAATGATAAAAAAGCCACTCTTCTTTCCTCTGCAGAGCAGTGCAGGTCCCTCAGCGCTGCACATTTTACACCCCAGGAATGCAAAATTACTTCAGCCATCAAATTGCCACTGAGAACATACTTTTTCCTGCTTAATCCACAGGTTATATTCAGAGCTGGTTTTCAGAGCTTTAAGTTCGTTGCGTTTTTTAAACCTGCCTCTAGGTACAGCACCAAGAGGTTCCACAAACTCGATGTCCTCCTGGGTGCAGCAGCATCCCTGTTCCAGGGCTGAACACATCTGTGGCACATACAAAGAAAGCCCAGGCTCCCTGGAGAGCCCCACTGTGCTTGGAAACCATGTCTGGGAGAAGAATTGGCTTTTCATTTCCTTTGCAGGAGAGCCAAGAAATACTTTGTCACCACAACCACTCCCTCTCAGAAACCTTCAGCTCACACTTCCCTGCACACGAACGATGGGGCATGACAAAGGAGATGCTCTCCAAGCTCCCTGAAGCCCAGCAGGATTTCCATCCCCAGTTTTCAACAGACCACAGACCAAGTATGAAAACGGCTCCTGGCTGGTGGAAGTGTGCATGTTGGATATCCAATGCTAGGTCAGCACTCTGAAAATTCAGAAGTTGTTCTGCTTAACTGATCTTGACACTGCTCAATCAAGGGGAAGTAAAAGACCTGTGATTGTTCACTGTAGGACTGCTCAAAGCAGAACCTCTCACGTTCAAATCTTAATTCTTATAAACCTTTAGCAGGAGACTGCAAAGAAAACACCACCTCCCAGGCTATCGCTGCAGAAGAACAAAACCCATTTTCAAGATATATGTTTATGCAGACTAGAGCTGAGATTGATTAAATGTCATTTCTGTTTATTTTAAAGATGTCAGAACCTGAAGTCTCCATACAGAATTCTAAGTTATAGGATGCATCTTTTACATTAATTAAATATACTATAATGCCACCCTCTTAAAAAAATTAACTTACATTCACACATTTTTTAAGTTAATTCTTAGAAACATTTGTCAGCTCAAATGGAATTTCATCCTGAACAAATAATTCTTTCCAAATGAGGAAAAAAATCATTAAGGGAAAAAACCCACCCTGTGATGAGCAACAAATCTAGATAATTGACTCCTTGCCAAGAACATGTGAGCTTTGTCTATGAAGTCCTTTAAAATCTGAAGCAAATTCATTCTTAAAGCAATTATTAAAATGCAAACTAAATAAACATTAACTTCACCATCCCCTACACATCCTCTCTGCAGAGTTTTCCCATAAATAGATTCATTTTCTCACTAGAAATTACACACAGCAGAGATAGAGGTTTCACTGTCCGCAGCCCAGAGACATCAAGCTATAGTGTGAAAGACAGTGAAAGGGAAAAGCAAAAATACAGTAGAAGTTACTTAAAATGGCAAAATTTTCTAAAGGATTTGTTTCAAAATTGTCACTGGCCACTCTGGATTTCAGTGTTGAGCTCCACCGGTTAAACTTCAAGGTTGTCTCGAAAAGTTTGCAATAAACCTCAAGTTTTTTAATATTCTCCCTTTGTAAAATAGGTGGGTAAAGTTCATGTTGGCACAACACATGAGAAGTTGGGACAAGCTCCAAGGATCACATGCTGAAGGACCTCAACTCCTGCCACCACCGTCCTTCCAAACATGACTGACTCTGCCTGCACAGCTCCAAAGCCACAAATTTTTTCCAGATGGGATTCAGTTTCCCCATCCAGATAATCCCTTAGAAGAGCTGATATGAAGGAAAGACAATGAACAGTCACCAATGTGGTCCTTCAGCAGGCAGGTGAATGTGTGCTCACCTGAAGCCAACCAGAAACGTGGGCTTGTATCCCAAAAATATGGACCTCTAACGACACATTCCCGGGTATTTACACAGCCACATCCTGCCCCCTTAAAATCTCCTTTAAACCATTTTCAGAATTCCTCCTTTCCTTCTCTGTCATTAAATGACTGAATTCCTAAATATTTGTAAATTAGAACTCATAAGGATTTAATAAACTGAGCTGATATAAGGATATAAACAAGGTAGTCTGTTTTTAATCCTACACCATGGCTGCTGTAAAGAAATGTGGGTGAGTACCCAGCTCTCATCTAAAATTCAGTCCTGTTCCAGCGAGCACCCAGTGAAGCAAAACCACAGAAGCCTGAATGATAAATGCTTTGGTGCATCTTTTATGCATTAAAATGTCTCTCGCACATAAGAAAATGAACTTTATAAAAGAAGTCAGAGCACAGACAAAGAAACTTTCTCTTCTGAAGCTGATAATTAACATGGTTAATTTGAAGCCATGCACTTCATTCTGTATGGAGTTACCTATGATTTAAGGGCTTGTTATAATCTGTCCCTCCCCACAGCCTCAAAAACACACACAAAGATTGTTCAAATTAACCATTCAAAATAGTCAGAGTCAGTGCAGAAATCCTGGCTCTTATGAAAAGTACAGACGAATACATAATCCATAATATCCGGTATAATATAACAGTCAAAACTGCTGTATTACTGGAAAATGAGAAAGTGTTACCATATGCGAAGATGAGCACTTCTATAAATTAAAATAGAAAAATAAAATCCTGTAAGCAATATATGCCAGTGTGGTCTAAATATAACCTTGCAACTGTCATGCAGGAACTCTGTTAACTTTAATTAAAAGCTGACACCACCCAACAGCAGAATGATTGCCCACAGCAGCGTGTCTCGCTCACGTTCCCCCTCGCCCGCAGCCCAGCACACATTCCCTGTGTCCCTGGCCCTGCCATGACACCAGAGGTGTAGGACACAGCCACCATCACCCTGCAGGGCAGTGGCTGTGGGATTCAAAACCGGCCAGCTTGTGCTTTTCATCCCCCGGTGCATCCCCTGGAGATTTAACCCAGTGAATGGTATCAAAGTGCACACGAGCAAGGCCGGTTTGCACAGATGTCAGCGTCGCCATGAAAGGAGATAGGGTGGCCAAAGAAAAATACACAAGAACAGATTCAACATTTCACAGTGCTAGAGCAAAATATCCCTGAACCCATCCTGACAGTGATGTCTGCCCTGCTGCAAGCTCAACAAGAGTTATCTGGGATGGGAGAGGATAAATTCCAAGGGTTGGACAGTGCAGCTTCCCCTCAGTGTGGACTCTGTGGGAATCACAGCAGTGTCAGCATCAGGTACCATGGCAAGAGAAAACAGAGTTCATCTGCTAAGTACAGCTCTTCCATAGTCTTAACAAGCCACTGTATACATGAAAAAAAGCACTTCTAAAATTAATTTATTAATAAAAAGAAATTTCACACTTCTAAAAAAATCTTAGATGAGTTTCCTAAATGTGTTGTGTCCTATGTGCCAAGTTCGCCTGCTCAGGTAACAACTTCTGCTTCTTACTGCTGAAACAATAAAGTCATGTTACCTGTTCCAGCAATCAGTAGCTTCCCAGCAGCACAGGATTCAATTTAAGCAGTAAATACAATCTTCCCCTGAAGGACCAACTCCTAATTTCAAAAAAATAATCTTGAAATATACCTTTAGTTTTGAAACTTATTGAGAAACTCCAGACATCAAATACTAAGCAGAGCATTTCTGGCAGCGTGTGTAGAACGTGTTTGGTATTTTAATGCAAACAGGGAAAACACTGCCAGAAGCCCTGACGTTTCTCATTCTGGATTTTGGATCCAGGGCAGTTTTCTCAGTTTGAAACAAGCTCTAGCCCGGATCCAGCTTGTGTAAGCACAATATGTACACCTCCAGTTCCAGAGGGCAATAGGTGTGTGGGAACCTCCACAAAGGACAGCACACCTACAGCACAGGTAATAGCAGACAACACACCCCAGTGACTTACAAAACTTATTTAACCAAGTTTTCCAAACTATTCAGGAAATCACTTCTTCCTCCACCACACTCCACAACCTAGATTGTGATCCTAAGTTATTATGACAGAATCCTTTTAAAGTTCTCCACTGTAGAAAATGAGGGAAGCCAGTCAGCTTTACATCCAAGAACTGCAGGATCTGGGCTGGGAGCTTTTTGTCTTTGTGGTTTGCTGCTGTAATTCCAAAACCACACACAGCGCCGGAGCTTTAGACCACTATTAGAAATGTGACTTCGGAATAAATTAAGAACACTCGTGGGAAGGGGAACCGAACTTTCATGTGGCTTCCTGGAGGCCGTTCTGGCACTGGAGAAAAATCAGACACTACACAGTAGTGGATTGGTAATAAACTAACCTGGAGCATGACTTCCAGCCACTGTCAGGCATGTGGTGCCATGGACAGAAAACACATGTAGGATGAAATCATGGCCCCACGTCATTCCATGGCACAAAGCAAATTTTTCAGTATAGGCATAAACACTCACAAACATTCAGCTGTATTTGTCCATGTTATGGGGG
>VZRL01002589.1:0-61601 GCA_013397895.1 Origma solitaria | reverse complement strand
CGGGGGAGGAATTGTAAGAGCTTTAGAGCAGGTCTTTAATTTGCATCTTTCTGCCTATTAATGGCACTAAAGAAAACTGTTTATTTTACACGCCCCCATATTCACTAGAAAAAATGTATCGCTATACTGATAAGAAATGCAGAGCATTTGCATAATGCAAATAGTGAACCTGTGAGACAAAGCAGAACCGTTCGAGTATTCACAACCAGGAAGCTCTTGGTGTTTACCAGGCACAAAAATACAGGCACTCCAAAATAATTTTTTGTTACTAAAAGCTCTATTTCTAGCAATTACCACACAGTTTTCTCAAGTTTTCCATCTTATTGGACAAGCAATGATTTAATTCACATTTTAATTATGTTACAGAGAGATTATTATTCTGTAACAGATACATAGCATTAAATCTTCTAAAAGTTATTTCAGGCATTAAAAATTACTGAGACTCCCTGCTAACATGTTTCCTTTCTTTTCCAAAATTTCTCTGTCCCTTACTAATGTAAGAAAGGCCTACGCAATCAAATGGAAAAATGCAGTATGTGCTTCTCAACGGGAAACTGAAATTGCCTACACACCAAGCACATCAGTATTCAGAGATATTTTAAAAAAATATATCAAATTAAGTTGACTGTCTCCTAGCACTTTTGATTACTCCAATTATAAAATCAAAGCCATTCCCATGTCTGCAGAGATGTCAATGGGTGGATGAATTAAATATGCTTTCACTATGAGATGTCTCCTTTGGAGGTTCACTGCCCTCCTGCTTTCTAGTAGCACATAAAAATATTAGTATTTAGCTCTGTAGGATCAATCCTATGCCCGTTAAAAGCAGCGTAAATCTACCATTGGTTTCTGTTCAAGCAGGCTTTGGATAAAGCAAACACAAATACAATGAACTAACACACTCCTCTATGTAAGAGAACAGAGCATAGCACTACACAAGGCATAAATAAACTTCAAACATAAAAAAAAACCCACTCATTTTCTCAGGCCTTTCACATGATACAATCAAATATATAGCTTACTTCTTTTTAAACTTAAAATCTTACTTTGCTAATTAAGCTAGTTTATTTTATATTCCCCCTCTCCAAATCATTCCAAAGAGCATCTGAAAGTTCAGACACATGCTATTCAAAGGATTTAAAAGTCAGTGCTAGGATTTACCTAGTTTCTAAAATATTATCCTATTTGTTGGCAGAAACCTGTTCCAGGCATGGAGGCAATTAGCTCAGATAGCACACTGCAGAAAGGCTGGAGAATCCCACGAGATTTCTAGGGAGAAACGGGAATGCTAAGGGCATGTTGTTCGATGTGAACCCCCCCGACCAAACACAGATGTCCGATTAAAAGGCCAATTAAAGGAACATTAACCTTTAACCAAAAATATAACAGTAGTTTAAATTAGTAAAGAAAGCCAGAGCAGAATGTTATTTCAAACTCCTTTTCCTCTGCAGAGTTCTTTAAAGTGTTATCCATTCATTTTTGTTTTATGAGGGCAATGCTGCTCATAAAACTAACATTTTTGAGGTTAACACTTGGCTAACTTGGAGAAACAATGTTGTCACAGGAATGTAAAAAAAAAAAAAAAGAAAAATCAAAATGCAAGACTGCACCACATATCTGCAATACACATTTTATGCCTTTTGAAAGTTAAGGTGTGGATGAAAGTTTAAACCAGGATTCGCTTTGGAGTAAATTTATAAACACACATTCATGTAGCACAGCCTGCCACACATTTTTAACACTCAATCCTGTAATATTAAATTTTGATTTCAAGAAACAACCATAAATGCTCAGATCCAAGAGTTATACTGACATTTAATGGTTAAACAGAGGGCATACAATAATTTACTGCATTAGGTGATTGAAGGACATAATGCTTAAAGCAAACATGGAGTAATATCTAAAACAGAGATGAAATAGCAGAATGCACTGAAGTTGCTTAAGTCTAGAAAAGGAAAGTGGTGAGAACTGCACAAAACATAGCGAGCATAACCCACCTAGCCAGGAATCAACAGAAGCACCTCTGATTAACTGCAGCGCCCCATTAGTAGCGTTTTTCTAATTGACACCAAATTAGCATTGGCCCAGAGCCCAGCATAGCAAACACTTCAATGGGGGCTCCTTGACGGCTTGGCTGCTGCTCGAGGTGGAACCAACAAGATTTAGGGAGCGTCAGGCTGGGCTGGGAGCTGCACACCCTGCCCTGCGCCCCAGCCCCGCACCCTAAAACAATGCATTAATTCTGCATTGGCCCAGCCTTCGGAGACTGTGCTTAACGTGATTAGCGCTGCTGTCTACCCAACTTAAGTGCTGACTGTGCTTTAAAAGCCGAAAGTAGAGCGCATGTCTTCTGCTACCCAGAACATTCGAGCTGAAGTCTTCTCAGAGGGCAGAGAATAAAGATGAAATCTTTTCACAAGGGGCATAAAAGAAATGCCAATATTCTTGCACCCACTCCCTGTAGTACAGTTCTGCCTTGTTCTCTGCTGGGTTGGCTTTTTTTCTCCTTTACTATAACCAGCAACAAAAACTATTTTACTGAAACTTTTTCATCAAAATTATTTTATGGTTTTGTGTCTCTCTGACTGCCTAAGTGTGCCATCTAATGTATTTTCTCTAGCTCCTCAAGTTACTTTTCCTAAAAACAGTTTAATAATGGTAACCAACATTTGCTTTTTAAACTGTATTAGTCTGTATTAGAAAAAAAATGGACAGTATTAGACTGTATTAGAAAAAAAAGAGCAAGTCATTAAATCAATGACTTGAAGATACTGTAAGTGAAAGGTTTAAAAAATACACAAAAACAGCCTTGAAACCTATTTTGACAGTATTTTTTAATTTAATAGTGTATTTACTACCATGGCTATTTTAAATATCTGTCAAAGAAACTTTTTATTTGTCTGCATTTGCGTGCAACTAATTGCTGAGGGGACTCTAAAGATGAAGCTAAATGTTAATTAACGTTAGCTTTCCAGAAAACAAATTCTACAAAACATCTCAGGAGTAAATTTATCATCTGATTTTTTTGAATCTGTGATCTGCAGAAATATAGGCCACCAGCACAGCTGATGAACTTGAAATTAAACTTCAAAGGGAAAAGTTGATATTCCCAATTGTTTTAATAAAATGAAAGGAAAAGGCCTCTTCAAAAGTTAGTTTTATTAATTGTACACAGGATCCTTGAACAGCTCCTTGGCCGCACACTCTGGCTGGTGCTATCTTACATGATAAATCTGCGGCGCTGAGCCCCACTCTGACAAGATCTGCCGTGCGTACGCTGATTACAGCTTTGCAAGGACCACCCAGAAAGACAAGCCCACGGAACACCTCTCCTCCAGCAGCACCAGCTAACAGGGAATATACATGCCAAATACAGTGCCTGAAAAATTAAATCCTTGCAAACAATTTCAAGCAGAAACCCACTTATTGCAAGAAGACAAATGAAACCCACTTACTGCTCAGTGCTGTCAGATGCTCGAACTACTCCACTCCACTGGCAAATCCGTTTCTGTCCCACTTCAAATGGTCTTTGGCAAAACTAATATTCCAGAGTGAGAAAACAACTTGCCTTTTACATGCATAAAAACATATCCGTGCCTTGGATAAGCAGTGAAGCTGTTTTCTAGTTGCTATGCATTTCCACTGCAGGAAAAGCCTGTACAGTGAATGGTCCCATCTTCCATGGTATTTATGCTTTGTTTTCACTGCATCTGTTTTAAAATATCACAGAAACTTGGCGGTGAAAGTGAACTGACCAAACGAACACCCTGTTCTCTCCACATTCAAGTTTCATCTATGTTTCTCACACAGACTGACATTGAAGTGTCTTTAACAACTCCCCAGTCCCAGGAACACGCTGGTCTTTTGTCTGTGCTCCTCAAGGCATCACTCACAACCCTGCAGTTTCCCAAACCAACGCCTATATAAAAGCAGAAAAGTTGAAACAGATCACTGTGCACTTCCAGTACCTGCAGCTGTTACTTCGGAGGACAAAGATTAAAATTTCAGCAATTGGGTCCTTCTTCCATCCCACTGCTAGATCCTGCAGGACGTTGAGCCACAAAAGCACCGACCAGAGAGTGAGAGAAAAACAGCCACGGAAACATATGGTTTGACTTAACATTAACTGATTAAAGGTATTTTGACTAGTTCCACAGCTAAATTACGTGCACCTGTTACACGCATTAGTAGCACCTACATCCTACTCCAAACACAGGGATGTGAGCCTGTGGATATAAGACTCAAGAAGATTATGTTTCACATGTTTAGCACTGTAACAGAGTAGATTTATTTATCAATTTCACAGTCTCCTTGAAATCAACCATTTACATTAAAATAATTCCACCTAATATGCCATAAAAATAACATTCAAATACTCTAATTTATACCTTTTTATATAAATTTACTGTTAATTTTATGATCTGCACAAAAATAATTTATCAGCATCCAGTTGTAGTATGGATTTTCAGGGTCAAATCAAATGAATCATGACAGCAGAATGTTCCTGCCTTTCTAATACCTTTAATTTCAGTAATTAACCATAACAAATAGAGACAGTCTATCTAACATGTCTAAACATTTTTGATGCTTTCATTATTTTTGCTCTGTCAGCGGGTCACCAATGGATATGCTATTTTTTCTGCCTAGAACATGGCTGATCCATTGGCTAACACACTATCCTGACACTGATTCAGCTCCAGTTTTGGGTCCATTTGGGGTAAATAAAGAGATAAAAGGGTATGGTGAACACAAACATGGTAAACCATGTATTGGGGGCACAACAGTACAAGGTAGCTAGGACATATTCTAAAATTCTCTTTGCCTCCAGGCTACTACAGAATAGCAGACAAAAAAAAATCAAAAACATTTTATTGGAACAAATTACATAGTTCAGAGAGAAGAAAAAAAGGGACGAGTTTCTGAGCACACCAGATCTGAAACAGATGCAACTGCTCAGCGGAGTTGGGCATGGGAAGAGACACTTTCTCTTAGAGCCTCATGAGAAAAGTCAACACAGGGGTGAGAAAAAATGAGGTGAGAGCAGTAACACTCTGGAAGGCAGCTAAAACATGCATATTTCCTCCACCAAATAGAAAACATTCTGGAATGGGCACTAAAGACCAAGAAAAAGACTGCAATGAAGCCATTCTTCGAGCCAGTCACATGGAGCACATTTTGGACCCTAGATGGTGGGTTAACCTTAAAGTCAGCACACTGAAGCCTGCTGAACCTCCCTCCCTCCACACAGCAGCTGAACATCTTCTGACTTCACAACAACAATTTAAAAAAAGAAAAAAAAACCATTGTTCCCACATGTCAAAACCAATACTTCAGTGACTTTTGAGCAGCAAAAGCAAGGAATATCCTCATTAGGGTAAGACTGCCCAAAGTTATCCATGTCTTCTGCAGCAGACTTGGGGTCACACCTCCCAGCTAGTTCTGCTTATGCTCAGCACAAACTGCACATGCTCAGCCCGTGTAAATCAGATCTCACACTGACATGATCACATTGAGAATGTGGGCTGTTTAGGTATGTAATTCATGCCTAACTTTAAGTATATGGTTCCTAATGCATAAACTACAGGTTTGAACCATGTCCCTAAATGCCTCTGTGATACATAAGAAATTCCAGGCCATCCAAATGGGGTTCCTGAACTGTTTAGCTCAGACTCACATAAGCAGTTGAACAGGAAGAGCTGAAAACAGGGGTCTTATGAAGAAGATCTTTCTGTCCTGGTCTGAAGGGTCTCATGGGCTACCAGGACCACCTTTACCAGGCTGACAAGGCACTGTCCCATCCTGGATGACACGTCTATGGAACCCCCTGTCAAAGTATGCTACTTTGTCTTTCTAACATGAACAGGAGGCAGTGGGGATTGCAGTGATCCTCCCTTCACAACAGCTCAACACCTCAAAGCACAGGGTAATCCCACTTGGGAAAGAAGGCTACTTCTTTCTTTATTGTACTTGACAATAATAAGATCTCCATATCTTATTTCACCCAAGAGTGGGATGTGCTCAGACAAATAAACCACTTGACTTCCCTATCAAGCTCTTCAGACCTTTAAGGGTAGAAGCTGATAGTGAAGAATTCCAGGAGTACCTTAGATACCAACTGAGAGGCAGAAGCTGGTAGGTAAGTATAAATGTCAATGTTCTGTTACCCGTGAAAAAGAAACCAATCCACTCCAACTCTTCTCCTGGAGAAAGGACACCAGAAGGCAGGAATAGATGGGTCAATGGAAGAGTCAGTCACTATTCAGAAATTATTTTAAAAAGAAATACAAATGCTAGAGGCACTATACCAGAGACAGTTGATTGCTGTGATTAACTGCTGTCCTAAGAGATCTTATTACATTTTAATTATCTCAAGGATTTGATTAATCAAATTTGCTGTTCTCAGTTGTACTCACTAACAGAGTTGAGGGAGGGATGCTGCCCTGCACACACACAACCACTGTATAAATCCCTCCTGCACCCTGCTGTACCCAGGCCTTCACCCTCAGGGGATGCAGTTTGGATCCCTCTTTCCCAAAGAGAAGCTCACAAGCCAAGCAAAGATGAAGACAATCACAGGTACAGAAGAGCTCCTTACAGGAGAACCAAGATGGAGCAGCTTTCCTCAGCCTGGAAAAGGACAAGGGAGGAAGAACACAAGAGATGTCTATAAAACCATAAAAGGCATGGAGAAGCAACACAGTAGTCACTACCTCTCCCAGTGCTAAAAAGGGGAATTGGACAAATCCATGGTGGAAAGTTTGCACAGATACAGACACCATCATTGTCTCTGACACAAAACCTGCTGGAAAGTCTTCTGGAGACTTATCCCCTCATGTCTGTACACATCTTAAGGTTAAATATCTACTGCTATATAAATTTCTTAGTGAATTTCACCTTCCAAAGAAAAATACCCTTTTCCATCTCCACTCCAAACAAGTATGGCAGGGTAAGCTCAAGCGACAATGAAAAGGAGAAGGAACCTCAACAGTGCAGAAGTGGGGAAGAGCTGGAGGCACCAACCAGCCTTTTTCCATGCTCAGGCCCCAGGAATGCCCACCATCCCTGCAGGCACCCAGGGAGCTGGTGGGAGCTGCCCAGTTGTGCTTCATGGAGGACAAGAAGAAGAAAGTCTCAGCTCCAAGGAACTCCCAAGTCCAGCATCCTCCTCCTGGTGCTGCCAACAGACAACAGGGTCCGGGAGGAGATTAACGGGTCTGAGACAGGGTTATCCACGAATCCTGCTGAAGAGAGAATCCTTGCATCAGATAGTCCTTTGACTTGACCATCCCTGGGATGGTCTTTTTTATGTGAGAAACTAAGAAAACAAAGCTTGCTTGTGATTTAAAACAGATGGGGAAGGCTTTTTGCAGTTACCTGTAGAAGTGCTGCTTATGCTCAGCACTGAAGAAGCACGAAAAAGTTGAGCTTTCCCAAATTTTTCTTAGGGAACATTAGGCAAGTCAGCCCTAACACTCCCCATGTCCCCACTGTGACAATGACAGATCCCCAGCTTCAGAGATGCCCTGTGGACTCTGGAGTTATTGCTAGAGGTACCTGAAGCCATTAAAAGAGACTTATGGAGAGCCACTGGAGCACTCTGCATCCTGCCATTTGGAACAACTCAGCAGCTGCCCTCAAATGTAAAAACCTGTTCATAAATAAGTCGGAACCCATCACAATTAAGCTACTTTCAGTACTGAAGATCATAATCAAAATCAAAGAGATTATTTACTCTGACAATTTCAAGTGACATCTGCTGAAATAAAAATATAGTTTGGAAAAAGCTTGCAAAAAGATGACTAGGTTATTACCAATAACTTTTACATCTGTCATTAATTTTCACTTGGTTTTATCTTCTCTCCTAGTCTGCATCCAATTTCACATTGACTTGTGTTTTATTACAATCCCAATGCAGATCCTATAAACTGAAAAGACTAATAATTGCCTATGAAATGCCTATGAAATGCAGCAAATAGTGCGGATATTGTTTCCCTTTCCTTAGCAAAGCACAGGGTCTTGAGGCACAAAAGAGTATCGACAGCCTTGAAACCATCCATTTCCAGAATGTTGAGCAGCTACAAATACATATGTGTAGACCAGAATGTTTCCCCCCAATCTTGGAAAGTTTATCAAGTTACACTGCTTGAACATGTTAGAGAATGACGTTGAAATGGCACAGGAACATTCTCTAGCCCGGCATATCCCAGACAAACTTCCCCCAGTGACCATAATTTAAGGCAACATTTTAAAAGAGCCTTTTAAATCTCAGCGCTACAGAGAACTGCTGAGGCCTGTAACAGAATCTTTCTTGCCTTCCTCCCCTGACAACACACCAAGCTCAAAAGTATACATTTAACGCTCAAGGGTTCTACCTGTCTTTAAGGAATTTTTAAAAGTAGATGGCTACCCCGGGCTATTTAAGTACTTTGTAGTAAGACATCAATGGCATGTATAGAGATATTCCTTTGATCATTACACCAGTGAAAAAAAATCTTCACCATATAAATTTACGCTTGGAACTCACCGACGTAAAAATCATCATACTGCAAAACCACAAATAGTATTAAATTTTGTTTCTGTGTTCTCACTCATAGGATAGCCTTTGATATTCCCCATGATGAAAAATAAATACATTTTACTACAAAGATGATCTGTGAACAAAGCCCTTTTTATTTTGGTTTCCTATTGAAGAACAAGAAATCTAAAGTTCAAGCGGGAATTAGCTGGGCTAATTATCAGCCAAAGCCAACAATAAATGAACAAAATGGAGATTTTCTCTTTTGTAATTTCTAGCAGCACATTTCAACACTCTTTTTTTTATTGTTCTGTTTCTCAGTTCAAAATTCAAATTATCATTAATATGAGGCAGAACTGTTTTCATTTTCTTTGCCGGCACTGAAGATACAAAAATGTCTTCCTTTCGCTGTACAACTAAGCCTTACCAAATAAAATGTTACACAAGTTTTATTTAAGGGCTGCTCTTGAAGAAAGAGAGGATGTGAACATCTATGAAAAACAAGTGCAGAAAGAAGACTAAGATATGTAGATAAATCATTAGTTATATTAAGATATGAAACAGGCACCCAAAGAATGGCATAAAATGTAAATGAACTTTGGGATCTGGTCTCTTAATTTGACAGCTGTTTGACAACTGCAAAATGGAAAACTGACCTCAGACAACTGCGTATAAATGAGACTATTAAGCAGAAGAATTTCATATGGAATGATACAATATACACTGCAGTAACTCCTCACATGGGAATAGATAAATGTAGACTGGAATTTTTATTGTCTTTGAAGGTGGTGATGTTAAAAAGACTTGAATTTCACAAAGAGGAGCTCTATGCTACATTATCACAATTAATGCCATTCTCTGAAATACAATGACTGTCGCCTGCTGAAAGAATGCTCACACAGAACCCACAGGCATTCAAAAGAATATACCCAAGGATATGTGTCCAGTATATCTCCAGTGTCTGGAGACACAGAAGAAAACGTCTTCTGCACTTGAGCTGCAAATCCAAAGCTAGCAAAATTATGCAATGACTAGGTAATGGGACAACTTATTTGAGGGGTTTCTTTGGACGTGTTAGGGGCAGTCACAATTACACATGGAATCTGTATCACCAAAGCAGTACCAGAACAGACATTGATCTATGGAAAGAGCAGCTTAAGGAAATACTCTGCAATTTTGGCCCCTAAGGAGAGATCTTCTTGGGAAGAGTGGCAAAGCAGCAAGGGGGAAGCTTCTCCTGTGACTGCCTGAAGCACGGCAAAAATTTTATATTCTCAGCAGTAACAGAGAATTAAACACAGAACAGGGAGAAAGCCTACTTTTAGATGTAACCAACCATTTCTACTCATTGTTCTGCTTTAGATCCCACTGAAAAGGGCAGATCTTCCAAAAGCATCCCCAAGCACCACTTCTTCACATTCTGCAGCAATGTAAAGAACCCTTTGTGATAAATATATTTCATTCCAAAGCAGTTAACCACTTGGCTATTTATTCTATGTCTTTCTTTGGGAAAAATACTTAAAACCAGCCTTTCCTACCTCTCTTTTCAACCACAAAAACACCTTTTTGTCTCTTCTATTAGAGGTTGTGCAGAAGTTGCACAACCTGTAATAGAAGACACAAAAAACCACCCAAGCACTTGCAGCAAAATCCAGACTTAAAAAGAAAGGTTACAGCTTTCCAAGCACAAAAGGTTAGCAGTGACAGCAGCAGAAGCAAAGATTTTGAGAGTCAAGTGAATCCTAAGGCTGGACTTTTGTACAGAAAAGCAATTTGCTGTCTGCTACCTTTAATTTTCAGTAATAGCTTGTTAGGGGTGGGATTTGTTGGGGGTTTCAGTTGTTGGTTATCTGGGATTTTAGACCTTGTGTTCGGTTTTTATGTCTCAGTGTCATTCACATGGTCAGTAACAAAACTGAAACTGAAAAATAATGGAAATCCCAAAGATATTAGAGACACGAGCACCACCACCAAAACCTTGAACATCCAAATCTCCCGAAGCGAGGAGTGGTAGTGCAACTGCACACTGTGTGAAGAATCACAGTCAAAGAACATCCTGAGTTAGAAGGGACCCACAAGGATCATGGAGTCCTGGCCCTGCACAAACACTCCAATAATCCCACTCTGTGCCTGAGAGCATTGACCAAACACTCCTGGAGCTCTGGCAGCCTTGGGGCTGTGACCATTCCCTGGGGAGCCTGGGAAGTGCCCAACCACCCTCTTTTGTTCATTTCTAACTTGCCTGCTGCTAAATGTTCTCATTCTTGTTTTCGAGAGACACTAAATAACCATCTCCTAAACATCTTCTCCCAGCCAGCTGTGTTTTTACAGACCTTCATCACACTCTGCCTTACTGTCACCTACTTAATGGTACTCAGAAACTAATTATGGCATTATAACAATATTCTTAGAGAATCCTGGCACAAAACCAACTCTACTCCAAGTTAATCCTACATATGACCAGAGCTATGGAATCACATCTGTATGACGACTTGAAGAAAGTTTGTGCTTTATAGGTTATCTATGTTCTCTGACTAGCAGTAATTCTAGTAAAATACTTGAACTGTCCCTACAAAACTTGCACTGCTCATAAGCCTCTCCATCACCTCTTGGCCCCACTTCAAAAGAAACTTCAGAAACATCTACATCAGGAGGGAGTTGAAGTCAACCGTCATTTTACAGGGGAGGCATGAATGATTTTCACCAGGAGTGGTCCTTGCCCTGAAGACTTTAATCAGGGATGAAGAATGTGAACTCAACACACAGATCACAGTTCAACATCTCCCCATTACGGCTGGAACTCTGCCAGGTGATAGTCTCCATTTGTCCCTTCCAGACATGGTTCTGCTACTTACACCAACGGGAACTTTCCACAGTGAGGAAAACTCAGCTGAGCAGAAGAAGCCTGTGTGAAGCAGGGCTGGCTCTGCCACACACTCCTGCTGCCAGGGAGAGACCAGGAATGATAGCAAAATGACTTTGAAATTGAGTTGTAACCAGCACAAGCAGCAAGGGAAACACAGCAGAGACCTCCCCTCATTGCAACTTTATTTTCTATTCCCAATTCCTCTCCCTTGGTGCCTAAGGCCATTTCAGATAAACACTTTTATAATGGATGCCCTTCAAAGATAATATTTTGCTTTTAATGCCTTTTAATAAACACAAGGCATTCCCAGTCTTTAAGCAGCTTGTAAAAAGTTATTATTTCAAAAAATATCTAATTTCAGAACATAAAAATTAGTTTGAGGCCAAACTATCCAGCCTGCTCTCAAATGCCATCGCCTTTATGGCACTCTCTGAAGTTACAACAGATTGTCATGCCTTTGTTGGGAGCACCAACATAAATCTCAACTGTAATAAGTAAGAAGTCTTAAAAGAAGAATTACATGGACAGATTTTCATCTTCTAGAAGTCTGGTTTACTTCAAAAATTTACATAATCTATACAGATCCAGGCAGAGTTAGCCTTTAGTGACCTGAGAATACCAAACCTCCAAGATTTGCAGACACACCTGGTTTAAAGTCAAAGCTTGTATTATTAAGCTGCTATAACATCTCCATCCACTTGTCCCATTTTATTTCTTGTCCTAGTTTAATGATACTTCCAACATGCCCTGTGCTTTTTAATCTCGATGATGTGCCTAATGATTTTGGTATTGAAAACTAACCTCCTTATTCAGTTTCCATCCAGACTCATAAAAGCCAGAAGAAATGGATTACTGCCCAGAGCTGTGGTTTACTCATTCATTAAACAGCTTATGTTCAGAATCCTCTTAAAAAGTCACTTAGTGGCAAATGGCTATTCAACACTACAAATAAAAATTTTCAAAAAAAATTTACTACAACTTTCTATTCATATGGGTGTTATAATCCCACTGAGGATACTGCTGAATTTTTTGCTGCAATTTGGATGCAGTTTCCCACCAGAATCCAAGAAATTGTGCAGCAACATATATATATATAATCTACACCTTCTCAAGGAATGTATCATGAATGATGAATTTTAAAACAAAAACTCCAACTGTTAGCATCTGTGGGTAAAGAGATCTTTTTAGGACAACTGACAAACGCCCTAAGAGTTGGCAACACGGATGTTGCACATGCCATGTGTGCTCATCTTACCATAAATTAGGTAATCACATCTTGGAAAGCCCTTGCTCAGTGTAGGCACGGATCCAAGAATCAACATACCTTGCTACTGCCTAGAGCAACATCCAACCCAATCCGTGAGCAGGCGCATGGGGAAAAATTTTAAAACATTCTATGAGTAAGAATATTGATCAGCATAAATCAACTCTCAATGAGTTTCTTGTTGGATGTGACATGTGTTGATTTTCAGTCAACTCTCAGCTGCACTAGTCAGTAGCTACATCAACACTCACAAGCTTTGACAAATCTTAATGCTTCCTGCAGCAATTCCAAGGTTCAGTTAAGTCATGTCCAGAAAGAAGATGGATGGTCCTTGAGTTTTTACATGCTTAATGCAGCTTGTTTCCATTCAAGACTACATCTCTCACAATACCTACCTTCTTTGATTTTTACAGACTAATCACCTTGGTTTTCAGTCTTCTCTCTATGCTCCCCTGAAAAGCTGAAGTGTGTGACTCACAGAAATGTTTTGATTTTTAGATGCAAACCTACATACTTTCACACTCTATAACTTCCCACATTGCAAACTCCGCAGGACACACATCATTACCTTCTAATGTTGGAAAACCACCAGACTCTCAAGACACTATTGGAATACAGATATTAAATAAGAAAATTTAGTGCTACCACCACAGACATGAAGGGAAGGCTCCTCTGTTACCTGCATCTGCTGTGACCCTCAGACTCTACTTCAAAGACCTGTTACAGTGCCTTCAAAAATGTTTAAATGAGCACTGGCACAGGAGCAGACAACTGGTATTGCATATGACAGGGAGTTTTCCAAACTGGAACCAAATCCACCCACTGGTGCATCCCTTCTGTCAGAGAGTGCCTTATCACGGTCTCCATTACCTGCCACCCTGACAACCCTAGAAGCGCTTTTCCAATAAACTATTTATGGAGTTTGAAAGAAAAATCAAAAGAATTATGTCACTGTGACATCTGTGCCAAACTACCAGGACAGTGAAATTCTACACAAAGATAAAAAAAGGATCCATGTGACAAAAGAAAGAAGAATTGAAATAATTAAGTACTTCGTACTACAGTATTGTTGAAGGTTGGGAGGGGGGATGGAATTTTTTTCCATTCTGTTGCTGGGCAACTAACGACCGGATACTTAAGGGCCATCTACTCTTACAAAAGAGACAAAGATTTTAGCCAGGTGGGGCACAGCAACAAGAGATCCTAGGGACTGATAACGGAGACACTAGCTGGGGGTATTTGGAAGGGAGAGCAGTGGAAAAAGCTGCTGTCTGCTTCTTGGCTGCGACTGTGGAAAATGCCTAGCTTTGCATTGGTTTTTCTCTACCTGGTGGGTGAGTTTTTCGCTTGGGGAAAAAAAGGGCACGGGATTCCAACCCTCTTTCCCCCTTCGGGAGGGTGCATTTCCCAGCAGCGCTACAGCGGAACAGGACCTGGCTGCCGCCACCCCGCGACCCCACCTGCCACAACTGCGGAGTTCCTGCCACCTTTTCGTTGCTGGCTAGCTGGGGTGAGCCCACCCTGCTGCTCCATTTCCCTGCTCTGAGCTCCCTGCCCAGCCCGTGCTGCTGCACTCCGCCTCTGCCCAGCCGCCTGCCATTGTCCTCGCGAGACAACCTGACCTTGCGGCACAGCGCCCCCTGCAGCTCCGCAGGAGCCAACAGCGCCCCTGCTGGCCGTGAGCGGGACTGCACCAAAGGGACAGTGCCTGGCAGCCCAGGGACATCTGCCACCGGGTTTGGTTTGATTTGCTGTTGTTACTGATTGTTTACCTCATTATAGATACTGGAAAAAAACTCTTATTCCTTTTCCCATATCTTTGCCTGAGAGCCCTTGATTCCAAAGTTATAATAATTCAGAGGGAAGGGGGTTCACATTCTCTGTTCTAAGGAAGGTTCCCACCTTCCTTAGCAGACAGCTGTCTATCAAACCAAGACAAGTATCATCACACTTTCTGAGTTAGGGGAGGTTTAGGTTGGATATTAGGAAAAAGTTTTTCTTCTAGAGGGTGGTCAGGCACTGCCCAGGCTCCCCAGGGAACAGTCACAGCCTCAAGGCTGTCAGAGCTCGAGGAGCATTTGGACAAAGCTCTCAGGCACAGGATTGGATTGTTGGGATGTCCTGTATAGGACTCAGTGATCCTGAGGGGTCCCTTCCAACTCAGGATATTCTATGAATCTATGATTCTATGATTACTGCATGGACTACAGAGACATTTACCCACATATTCACCAGACCTCTACAGAAAACTGAAATGGTCGCTCCGAGTTTCCTCACATGAAAGATCCTTAGAAAACAAGAATTTCATTTCTTTAACCTCACAGTTCCAGCAGTCTCAGCAACCACACAAGAAAGATCCTTTCCACTTTCAGTGGGGAATATCCATACCATTTGGTCTGTCACACTTTCCTAGAAAAAGGCATGCAAAGACCCCCCCCCACCCCGTTCCCTTTCCTCATAACCTAAGAAGTACTCTTCTGCCTTTCCATTACAAGCTACAACAAAGAGATGATTCCCTTGGGATACCAGCCTATCCCAAGCTGTGGCAGATCAGGTCAGAGAACCCAACATTGCACCAGACTTTCCTGTAAAACCTTGCGGCTTTATAAGAAATAATTCAAAAGTCGCTCAAGGTAACTGAACTTCTTGCAGTCCATACAAACAAGAGCATTCAAATGCTTGCTCCAGCCAAGGCTTGCCACAAAGCACAGTCAGCTCTTTCCTAGCTAGGTCAACTCTCCACAGGCAGTTAACAACCAGAGTGTGGAACAAAGTCAAAGCAGAATGAAACTTTATCTTAACAGCGACAAGAGTCATGGAAAATTAAAGCAAGATGACTTTTACTTTATTTTACTGCACATAAATCCTTTCCAATGTTAAGATGACAAAGTAGAATCTGAACGCATGGCATTTATGTAGTGTTTTTTAACAATGGAAATTTGAAGAGAACCCTAAAATAATTCAAAAGAAAAGGGAGTGCAAGAATGCTCTGGGTTTGTGTTTCCAAGAGTATTCCCTAAAGAAATTGTATCGGTAGGCCGTTTCAGGGAACCAGGAAATAATTTTCCTTAACCCTTCTGAGTTGTATGTTGCCACATTCTTGCTATTTTTTGTACAGCACAGTACACAAGGTCCTGTATTGCTGTTTCTGAAACTGTCAGGAGTCTAATTCAAGGCAATAAACAGGGTTGAATATGGCACCATTTAAATTACAAAAAGAAAGTGACATTTTGCTACTTATCTAATAAGGTTAGAATTTAATATTTGCATTGCTGAAGGAATTCTGAGATAAATGGAAACGTCAAAACATGTATTTAAAGAGTGACAAAAAAAATATTTATTTTCACTTTTCTAAGCTTAGAAAGGCAATACCCCTATGGATCAAAAGGCCAGATAAATCTTATGAAGTACTAGGTTTTCCCTTTTGTCTAGTCCTCTCTTCACATTCCATCATTTCAGCCCTTTGAAATTCCTTTGTTCTGCCCGTGATCAGGGTTTACAGGGGAAATCTGGCATTGGATCTAAAGGGAACCCCATACCACTGAAGTATTCCTGACAATTAATCACTTGGTAAATTATTTCTTTCTTACCCCCTACCTTGCTTGCACCCAGTATTTCCACAGAACCTGTGAGTGTGGTGCTAATGGGACAAAACTTCCTGTTGCATCAAATGCATCCCCTCAAGGATCTCTGTACGCACAGAAGTTAAGGGGCTTCTGCAGTTACCACCCAAAAGCTCCTGTCCCTGACACTGGTATTTCAGAGTAACAGGAATCTGTCTTCACTCCCAGCCCATGTACACCAACACCTGTACAGATGAAAGGACAGTTTCGGCTGGAAAGAAAACAGAGCACCACGGGGCTGTTTCCCTTGCTCTGCCCCAGCAGCACGAAGGGGGTTGCAGTCCCCACAATGACATCTCCAAAAATTCCCCTTTACCACCCTACTACCTTGCTGGTGTTCATTTACAAAATCAGCTGCTCATCAACAAATGCAACCAGGGAGAGAAGGCAAGTACCCAATACCAACTGCCCTGTTAACAATAGCACATTATTACTTTGTGCATCTACAGAAAAAATGTCCTTATCAAATCAGGAAGCAGGATGATCCATAAAAAGAGGGCACAACATTAAACGCATTTTTTTATTCACCATTTATGTCTTTGTTGGATTTTAAGATATATGAGATGCAACATAAGAGCAAGAATCAAGTCAAAACATTTGGACTTAAACTCCCCTAGAATCTGAAGATTTATACTAATAGTGAGAGACACAGAGGGTGGGAAAGCAGTCAAACAAAGGTGTCATTATACTCATTTTCATTGTCTTTGCTGAACATCACACTGGTGCCTGGGGTCTAAGCCACTTAGGGTTATGTGAATCCATCCACGTTAAGACTCTTTGCCTACCATACTCACACAATATGCACGCAAGCAAAGACAATTTCTTTCAACAATGATATGCATTAATTTATGGTATTTTTCCAAGACCCTTTATCAAGCTTCAGTTGTAGATCAAATAATTCATGCTTTGCAAAGATAATCTCTGCATTCAAAACTTATTGGTCCTTCAGAGGTTGGTTCTCATTAATGGTCATCATTTTCACTGCTTATGAAATACATCCTCACAAGATGAGCCAGTCCCACTCAATAACAACAATTCCACCACGCTAACTTGATCCAATTGTTGCAATTATGAATCATCTGTTGGAGCCATAAGTTATGATCTTCAATGACCACTAATGAAGACTGCCTAGCAGTTAAAATATCAAAGCAGCATATATCAGCACACTTTAGAGCACAAGATAGACTTCCAGTGTTGCACTTCTCCTATATTTATTATGCACTGCATATTACATCCCAGGTTGCCTCTGCCACTGACAGTCCTGCACTGCAGAGCTCGACACCAGGTTTTAATAGCCCCTCCTTGCAGTTGTTTGATCGCTGGGGGGGTGGGGCAGATGAAAGGCCAGGCAGCTGCTCCAGGCGATCAGTTCAGTCAAAACAAAAGGACTTCAGAAGAGACAGAGATGCATCAGGTGTGAATCCCAAATGAGCAACTGGGAGTGTGGGAGTGCAGCCTGACTGAGCTGATTGACGCTCACCATTCCCGAGAAAAGGGTAAGCCCACCAGCAGGATCATTCCAGAGACAGGAGGGGAAACATGCTATCAGCTAGGCATGAATTGTTTTGATGTGGAAAGCCAAAACCTTGGAAAGTCATTTTGGACTCTTCCTAAATCACTTCAGTCATTCAACTACATCACTTTTACATACATTGTATGGAGCAAATCTTGTTGGCATTGAATATGAGTTCTCTCATTCCAACATGACAGCGCAGTTATCTGCGAAGGGAAGGAGCAAAAGAATAAATTTTCAGAGATTTCAAAAGTAGGCAAGAGGAGTTTACTTGGCAAAAACCTCCTGCACTGAGTGAGGTGGGCTGCATGATCTGACAGAGGTCAGCTCCTCCAAATTGGAGCAGAGCATATTAATAACATTAGCATCAGAATAAAAACTTCCCACTCCATGGACATTCAATAAAACACTTACTTGGTAGGAAAAGTTTAGAATTGGCGATAACACCAAAAACACAGTCGGTTTTGGGGAACAGAACTATTACTGTTCTCTTTTGTGTTGAATTTCTTTACTGGGATTAAAGAGAAAGGGGACAGAGGGACTACCAGGATCCTGCTACTTTTCCACTTCTTCAATAACCCAGGCATCTATCACTAGATGTATTACTCTAACCCTTGGGGTGGTGGGGGTTTTTCCTATCCTTGTAACAGAGTTCTTAAAAATTTTTACTTTTTTTTTCTGGGCAGCAGGTCAAGTGGGGGGGATTCTGCCCCTCCTCTCTGCTCAGGTGGGACCACCCCCCCTGCCAAGCTGTCTCCAGCTCTGGGGTCGCAGCACAAGAGCTGCTGCTGGAGCAAGTCCAGAGGAGGCCATGGAGATGCTGATGGCTGGAGCACTTCTGCTCTGGAGACAAGCTAGGAAAGCTGCAGGTGTTCACCTGGAGAAGAAAATACTTATTGCAGAAAGAGCTCATTGCAGCCTTCCAATACTTAAAGAAGACTTGTAAGATGAGGACAGACTTTTTTAGCAAGGCCTGTTGTGACAGGACAAGGGGTGACCATTTCAAAACTCAAAAGACAATAGATTTAGACCAGACATAAGGAAGATATTTTTTTCAATGAGGATAATCCAGTAAGTGGACTGACAATTGGAGGAGAGGCTGCTCTATTTTGACTTTTTTCAGCCTGGTGCAGCATACAAATGACCTTCATAGTTTGTCTTACACCAAAGATCACATACAGGTTCTCTGGGCTGGTAACTGAAGTCAAACATGAATTTCACTCCATTATTTTAACACTAACCCATTCCTCCCACTCCTTGGAGCTACACTTCTCAGGAATCACCGCTGTCAAGAGAGGATGAGACATTAAGAGAAAAATGCAGCCATCAGATCAGACCCTGAAGGGACAGGGATGTTAATTTACATTTGTTCTCTCATGCTGGTTAACATATTTACTGTATTCCTCATTTCCAGCTCTCAAACTTCAGCTAAAACATTCAGCCCAGTGGACTTCCTTTTCAAGGCACTATCAGTCAAACCCAAGCACATCATTTTATCTCTCGGTTACTAAATTCAAACCATTTTAAACATCCTGCTTTCATCTTTATAGTTCTCTCCCACTTTTTAACCATGCTGCAGTTACAGAAGAATGTACTTGACATATAAAATGTGTACGTGATTCCTTTAACATTTTAATGACGTGTATTGTGTTGTAAACATCTCTTCATGTTTTATCTCCTTCTCCATAAATCAGAGGTAACTGTCATAGAAGTCTCAAAAATTACATGTTTTCTCTCTAATATAAATGTAAGGCTCCACTCCTTGAAACTTGAGTGAGCTTTCAAAAATCATCAAAAAAACAGAGCAAAAGATTATCAACTAACTAAATACAATTTTCTCCCACTCCATTTCTATGACAGCCTGGAGTATGGTATAAAAGAAATTAATCTTCACTAATCAGAAAACCAAGGCTTTCTTTAATTTTTTTGTGACTTGTAAGGAACAACACTAAGGTAGAATACCTTCTCGTGTATCCATACCAATATACAGTACTGAAAGAGTCAGGAAAGCAGACAGTATCAAAATGATATGTTATGAGCATTTATTCGTGTGATTCAAGATTAAGAGGCATTTACAAAATGAAACGCCAGAACATATTTCTATTTCTTTACCATAACTGCAACCAATAAGACTGATCTCTTATAATGAGATTTCTTGGATGCTTTGGCTAGCTTAGTAATGTTACAGACACAATGTGTCTCAATCTAGTCCTTGGTAAATGCATTAAGTGCTTTTTCTTATTTTTCATTAAAACCCACTGTAAAATAATGGTTATTTTCAAAAGACAGAATACCAAAAAAGAACACCTGTCCGAAATAATTTTAAGTTACTCCAATGATGGAAAAAAGAAAGAATTTTGTTAGAAAGAGAGGGGAAAAAAAGACAAAAGCAGTTTTAGCAGGTGGGACTGAGAAGTGGTGACATGTAGTACAATTCCGATGGGCCGGAGTACATAACGTGGTGTTGGGTGATGTGGAAGAGAACCAGCGAGCCCTGGCTCTGGGAGCCACTGTGATGCTGGATTAGGTGTGAGGTACATCTCTGAAGTATTGTGATAGGAAGGAGTGAGGCAGAGGCAGAACCGCTGGTGGAGGACAAGAGAAATAAAAAACTATCAGTTCTCTGGCACCTTCCCACAGGAGTTTCCTCTCTCACAGGCCACAGACCCAGCACACTCCACAGGAAAACCCAATATTTATCCAGATCCCCAGAATTCGTAACATTTTCCACTAGCCTGAGTCTGTTTCTCCAAAACTACTGTCTGACATAAATTATTCCAAGATACCTCTTTTAACATTTTCTATACAAATGTTTCTAGGATGACCTTGCAGTACTTCAGGCACCATGTTTCCCTTTTGTATTTTTTGTCTATATTTTCCAATATAACTTTTTCACTCTCAAGTCACAAAACGGTAAGTCACAAAGTAAGTTCTTAAAAATCATTATCCAATTTCACAGAATCACCATCAAAATATGTTCTTTCTGCTTGCCTTGGAAAGCACTGTTAGAATTTAGAATTTGTGGATTGTGAAACTCTTTTGTAAACACACACCTGGATAAATGTCCAGACTGTATTTCTATAATGAAAAAATACAAAGTTGTCAATTCGCATGAGTTTTTTTCATTGCTTTCTTGTTAAAAACAGTTAAAGTGGGGCAAGAATCTCCACTTAGGCACGTTTTTGTGACTTTCCGGTTCTTACGGCCAGGAAAAAATAAGTTCAAAGTATGACATACAACCATCTGAAAACAAGGAGAAAGTGATAATTAGAAGATTGTTTCAGACCAACCTTGTAAAGAAACAAAACAATGTTTTGGTGTCTTGTGCATTACTTAGCACAGGCCTGGCTCCCTCCCCAGTACTTCAGTCAACTTAATTCACTGGGGGTAAAACCACGTCAGCTCCTACTAGATTGCTAAAATTGAGTGGTTGAGAGAAGTAAAAAAGGAAAAAGACCCTCAAACCTCAGAACCTGACCAGTTACAAGTTTCTATCAATAGTTTCATGAATTTTACAGAATCTTCATTACATTTTCACAGGACCAGGCTCCTCACATCCTGTCCTAAATCACAGGGAAGAATCTTACACAATCCACACTTCACCTTCCCATGACATGGGGTAACTGTAAATCGTGCACACAGATTTATCAGGGAAACGAGGAGTGGGAAAGATGAGTTGCCCTTAAAGATGTACAGATTTATGGCAACATGGGAAGCGGAAAGACGGTTATCACATAAGAAGGTCCTTAAGGGATAGCAAGGAGCAACAGGGGAAACATGAGTCATGAGCTGCCAGAGAAGTGCAGGCGTATGGGGAGCAATGGACAGAGCAAAGTAGCAATAAAGGAAGTTCCAAGTCAAATGTGTTCCTTCCCAAAGGTCAAGACAGAGACCCATGCTTAAAGTATGTGTGGAAAATTAAATTCCCAGCCAATTCAGACACAGTAACACTGGGAAAAGGACACTCAATGATTGAAAGGATCCATTGATAAACAACTGATCACAGACCATGGCTCTTCCCTTTTGCTTCATTACCAACTCTGCTCCTTTATTTTCTTTAGTAGGAGTGGTTTGCCTTCAAGGTCTCTCTACACAGACAAGTGGTTCGAGCAAGTGTGAAAATTTAAAGTGTTCAGCTGAAATTGTGAAAGGCAGTTTGACACTGTGGGGCTGGAGTAACCCACAGTGAGTAAAGAGTGAATTACGAACCCCAGCACAGACACTGCACTCCTCCTAACCCCCCTTTCCTATCCCAAGTGTCCAACTCCAAATTACAGCACAGAATTCCTGTACTGCTAAGCAATTCACGAGTTTAAAAAATGGCTTCCAAGAGTTTAAAAAGTGGCTACTTTTGGAACAAAACACAATGAACAATATATGGAAGCTGAAGACAAAGAAAACCAGTTACTTGTGTGTGAATATCAACTCTCAGAAGATCTAGCAAAATCTCAAGACCAGTTGCACAGGACTGTCTAAATAAGCAATAATTAATTCTCTTGGTCCAGTAATATCAACATCAAAAGTGAAAGTACATATAACAGTATATATTTCAAAGGATAACCCATAAATTTAACTTTTAAAATTAAAAAGATAGTAAAGAAAAAAAGGGTACCTCTAAAATTGTATCAAAACCCAACAAAACTTCACCTTCGTTATAACAGCTTTTCTACCCAGCCTGTGTGTGAAAAATATGTACATGGAACTAAATGTATGCTTCAGAAAATAGTGCGACTTACTTAAAATTATTTTTCCAGGCTATCTATGTGTTCCCAAGTTAGGCAGGCTACCTAACATTTCCAAGAAATTAAAAATCATGCAGCATCCTTCCCATTTTGTAGAGAAAACAGAGTTAGATGCCTGCCCCACTTTTAAGCTCAGTGAAGACAAACAGTAAAACCTGCAAAAACAGTAAACAGGACTTACTTCAGACTGAGCAAAATGTATACTGATGGGTGCAATCACAAAAAACACATCACATGCTTACAGCTGAGGTGTTACAAGGTGTAAACATCAAAGAGCCCAACTTAACCAAGGTGACTCCAGGGTGTGGATCACAGAAAACCCCCACTAGTGGGGTCCCAAGACCCCCAAGTGATTGCTGAAACCATGAAGTGCTGTCAAATGTGGCACTGCTGTTGCTTCTTCTTTTCCAGAACACATTTACAACTGAAAGGGACTGTGGCTACTACACTTTGCAACTCCGTTCAGCACCACAAGTGTTATTACTTGTTCACTAGTTAGGCTTTCCTTTGGGATGCAGAGAGAGCCCAAGAGCCACTATGCTTCACAGCTGAGTGCAGGAGAGCGGAGATCAGCATCAAGCTCCACAGGCATATTGACACATGCAGGGAAGCTCAAGTTCAGGCACCTGGAACATCTCCGGCATGTAACAACCTCCACACAATGGAGGTTCTCAGTACGTTCTGCAGATGTGCAGGAGATACCGTGATTCCAGCCTGGACAAAACCCCACGGAATTCCCATTACAGATGTTTGGAGGGGCTCTGAACCACTCTTAAGACAGATCCAACAAAGTCATATGTAACACAATCAAAGAACCCAACCCACAAGACTGGAGCCCCACTGGCTATTCTTACATTCCAATTACCCAGTTCTTCCTATGTCATTTCCAGGGACCCAGGCTTGGGTATTACCAAGATAAACATTATTATTGGGAGGCTTAAAACCTCATCAACTCCAATCTATATAAACACAATGTGCCTAGCAACCTCACTTGAATTCTCAGGCATATATTGCTTTTGTGGTGTCAGTTTTAGCAGCTCAGAGCTCACACAGCAGCTGAAGGCATGCCATTCCCAGCCATCCAGTCACACTCCTGGCAGCGTTTCAGAAGCCAGGACAACACCAGTTTGCTGTACAGATGAAGAGATGGACTGACCTGATTGATGGAGTTGGCAGCACAGGATGCCAGGCCAGTTCCAAGGGAGGCGAGAAGGAAACATGTGAGCTCAAAAGGGACTGGGGCCATGGCAAAGCCAGCGGACGCGGTGCTGACGACCAGAGCTGCAACAGAAGTGAGAGCACAGTTCAAAGCATCAACAAGAAACCATCATTGTACATAACACTAGAGTTAAGGCTTTCAAACCCTGAAAAAACTCTTGTGCAGATTAACGTTTTGCTACTTTTATAGTTGAAAGCAGCTCCAGGGTGGGTACAATTAATACGAACATTCCACATAAAGAAATCAAAAATGAGAAGGAGATGGCCAGGGATGAAATAAGAAACTGGAAAGCAACAGCACATTAGCAGAAGACATGAGGATACAATTTGTGTCTCTGTATTCCCTATTTCACAGATTTGGTACAGGACCAAACTGCCCCACACAACATGCACAAAGACAAATATTTATTCCAGTAACTCACACATCACTGCAAAGTCTAATGCAGAAGAAAAACAGTAAGAAAAATCCCACATTGAGATATATGCTTTATATCAAATTATAGCAGGAATTTAAGCAGTGCAGAGTTAAAAAAGAGACTTGGGACACATAGTTGCAGTAACTCCACTGCACAATCTCTGTTCCCACTGCTCCCATTTGACATGCCCACTTCGGGCTGAAAAGTACAATCACATCATCACAGAGGCCCAATGACACTTAATGGCCTCAAAATTTAAGTGGATTCATAAAAATCCATTTCAGTTTTGTCATCCAAAACGATAACTTTAGTACAGTACTGAAAATCACATCCTTAAAAACTGCCCAAGTTTCAAACCTAATATTGTAATTAGCCAAATAATAGGTCTCACAAACCTCACTTTTGGCAAGAAATAGTATGACATGACAAATTTCTTATACTATAAAAGTCAGCACACTTATGGAATATCTTGCTTGTGACCTTGAACCTTACAATCAGAAGCTAATAGTTATTAAACAGAAAGAATTTAAACTATATTCTGCATGTAGTTCCACGTTTCAGACCTCAGCTAGCTTAAATCAAAGAATCAAAATGTTCTTATCTTCCTGACTCCTACAAAGTCTCCTTTTTGTCTGAAGTTAAATGACAAATAAATAATCTTTCCTGACTGAAAATACCTGGATTATCTATTTAGCAGCATTACTTGAGACGAAAAACTAAGTGGCATGTCAGAGACTAGCCAGCAAGGATGCGCATGCAAAGTGTGCATTTCAAGAACTGTGCCTGCATAAGAACCTTAGGATTTAATCCTAAAAACACGAAGAAAACTTGCTGCTCATCAAAACTTAAGAGTTCTCTAAGTATTAAAATCCACTGATGGCTGAATATTATTATAATAACATGCATAATATTATAACAAGCATTAATTATTTAGACTTGCTACAGATTCACAGACTACTTCTACAATACAGTGAATTTATGTCAGAGCTTCACCCTTCTGAGCAGCTCTGAAACAACCACAAATTCTGCTGCCTCCCCAGACAAATGAACAAATGAAGGTACTGATCATTCTGAAAGACTGGATCTTATTTATTATACAAATACAACACCAACTTAGTTTCCAAACTCTTGGACCCTCCTTAGGAATGCACAAGAAAACATGAAATGCATTGGTACAACTGAGAGAGCTTAAAAATGCACTGAAAAAGACAGTGATCAGTGGTGTTTGCATTTCCAAGAGTGATTACATTCATTTTTTTTTGCATAATAAATCACACCCTCACTTCTAGGCAAGAATTTAATTAAAACTTATCTTAGAGAGCACTTTACACCAATTTATTATGGGAAAACACCAACTCATTTACTGGAGAAGAAAGGTGGAGTGGATTGGCAAATAGTCAGTGTAACATTACCACTACCCTGACCCCAAAGAAATTCTAACACTGTACAGCTACAGCACTAATTAAAGTCCCCATTGATTTCTCCAGATTAATTTTAGCCAGTCATTTCAGCATGACTTATCAGGATCTCATTTAAAAAGGCTGCAGTACATCGTCTCCCATATTCCATTAAAGCAGGTATTTTTTCTTGTTTGGGCAGGGTTTGCACACCAGGCATCCCCTGCTTCCCTCATCGCCCAAATATTCCAACACAACACATTAGCAGTAAATAGGAAAATGCTCCCTTTGGATTGAGAAGTTTATTTTCTTTTACTGTGGAAGCAATAATTTACTCTTCAACTTCCCTCATGGAGGAAAAGTATATTTGAGATCACATCAAGGGAATGAGGTCATTGACTCTGTTTGTTTTTTAATCCCTGTTAGTTTAGTGCTTTAGGGGGCAAATTAACTTCACCTTATTGCATAATAGATGGAATCGATCCTTTTAAGACTTGTTGATGAGAGCTGGCATGATACATGCTCTTCAAAAAGAAGCCAAGATTTAAACTTATGATCTCAGCCTAAGCCTTATTTTCAGTCTTTTCAACATTTTTAGCTTTAACAAAAATTAACAGAGGACATTTGTCTCCCATTTCAATATAAATGAAAAATAAAATGCTAATGGATTGGTGACAAAGAGTGAATGATAATGTTTCTAGCATAAAAATACAGTCCAAAAGTCTAGTGCCTTCTTTACATTCCTTTTCCACTTCATCACAGCATGATCTGCCTTTTTAAATCCTTTGTATTTGTAGTATGTGAATCACTATGCCATATTTTGCTTACCTACTATTAAAAAGTAGCCAAGCTAAAATAAAAGCACAGAAAGCCAAAGCAAATCAATCCTGCTCTAGAATTCCCTTCTACTCCTGTACTGGTGACACATCAGTGCATAAGGAAGGACAACAGCAAATGCACTTGCACTTTATTTTAAGAAATAATTTCACTTCTTTACTGCAAGCATTTATATAGTCCTTAAAGGAAAGTAGTTTTCCAAAATCTGAAGAAATATTCCTTTCAGTGTTTTCACACTTTGGTTTCTGGAAAGCCAACTGTAGCAGCAGTATTAGTGCTACACACCTGACCAACGTGTCCTTTGTAAACTCAGGTTTGTTTGGGCACATTAAAGTTTTGATACAGACTACAAACTGCTAACTAATAAAGGCCAGGCTCCTGAAGCAAATGTAAATTTGGACAACAATTTGAAGAGTCTTTGCATCAAACCATGCAAAATATAAGTGCAATATTACAAACGGAGCAGATAACCTCTTCTTATCATCAAACAATTTTAAAATGCTTTGCAAAAAATGAACTGCAACAATGTTTTTTTTTTATCTGATCAGTTTTTCTTGAAGCATGGAATATAAACTGCCAGAAAGCTACCACTATTCAGCTTTTGTTTCTTTGATGGGATAATAGCTACTGGTTTAATAATCAGAAAAGAAGAACTACTTTGACAAGTATATGAAATATATTTAGAACTGAGAATAAATGTAGACTAATAATAATCAGAACAATATCTACCAATAAATCTTTGTCAAAGTTTCTGGCTATATTGAAGTTACCATTTAAAGAAAAAATGCCATTATTCCAGAATCAAGTGGGAACACACTGGAATTCCACTAAAGCAAATACATATTTTTACTAGAACAGCTGTTGCCAGACTTTTAGCGTACAAATACAACACAGGCCCCTTATTTAGACATTGTTGCAGTTTGGTAACACTCAAGAGTCATTATGCAAAACTGGATCTTCATCATCTTCGTGTCACCAATACACAACAGACAAGAGATGAAGTAAGATGCTCACAATCACATCTTAAATCAGTACCAAATATCTCAGGCTTCTGATTTCCAGTTCAGCACATTTGTGCTAGAGGATCACTACTGCAACGACACAAATTCATACAGAATCAATATACCCAATAAATTCCAGCTGCTTCCTCGTACACAAGACAGGACTATTTTCTTACAACAAGATACATGAAAAAAAAGTTCTGGTTTAGTCTTCAAAACTGAAGAAGCTCAGAAATTATCATATTTGTCCACCCATGTTGATCCACTTCTCAGACAGCCACGATGTAATCACAGATTCAATTAGGTTGAAAAAGACCTTCAAGATCCTCAAGTCCAGCCTTTGACTGATCACCACCTTGTCAATCAGACCAGTGCACTGAGTGCCACATTTACCTTTTTCTTAAGGACATCTGGTGCTGTACATCACAGAATCATAGAATCACTGAACGGTTTGGGTTGGAAGGGACCTTAAAGGGACCTTCCAACCCCCTGCCATGGGCAGGGACACCTTCCACTAGACCAGGTTGCTCAGAGCCCCACCCAACCTGGCCTTGGACACTTCCAGGGATGTGTCCCTTGGAACACAGCCTGTTCAAAGTTAGCTGGTTATCCTCACAGAAAGACCTAATATGATAAAGGAGCAACAATGAGGAAATGTTCACAAACCCTAGAGAGACATCTAAGGGAATACTCAGCATTTTCCAAATCATGCTTTCATCAGTTTGCCCAAACTAAAAACTGAACTTTGATTTTCCTGTGGTTTTGCATACAACTCATCTGAATTTTCATCTGTAATCCTTGGAGAAAACATTGCTTAAATCTAAACTTGAAGTTAAATTTAAGAAGACAAGACAACCTGAAATTCTTAGTGTGTGTGTGCATTATAAACCACTAGAATTTCCCCCTATTCCCATACCTTCCCTTGTCTCTCTCCTATTTTCAGTTACACATAAACTTTAGGATCAAGTTGAAAACAATGCATTTATAACTCTGAAAACCTATCAGACAGATGCATCAGCTTTCCAAGTGCCTGGATGGTAGGATACAGCTGTTCAGAGAGCAGCCAACATAAAACACCACAGAGACGGGAATGGATGGTAATTGAACCCAAAAAGGTAGATTATGCGACATGTAAGTAAAAGTTCCCTAATTGTTTTCTATGGCAAAAGAATATAAACAAAAATCTATTCCTTTTTTTAAGGCAGAGCTTCTAATGGCAGAGTCACAAAAGCTGCAGTTTACATGAAGCAGGAGGGTATGGAAACAGCAAAACTCATTTCCTTTCCAAGGTGAAGTACAGTTCATACTACAAACAAAAAATCTCTTTCCATCAGCAGCAGGAAAAGAACAGAGTATAAGGAAGTCCCATTTTAGCATAATGCAGAGTTTGTTTTTTTGTTATTTCATACTCTAAAAAGTATAAATAAAGAGTCTGCCAAAAAAACCACACAGGATATGAGATCTCTCAGAACTTCATGGACGAAAGGAACTGAGTTGTAAGACATTTGCAAGTTAAAAACTGACCTCAGAAAATTTATTCTCCTTTTAAAAAAGTAAAATCAAAGAACTACACTACCATAGTCTCTACAGAATATATAATTTGGCTAAATGATTACACGAGTTGGAAACAATTTTCCTTGCTTCAGACGTTACACCCAGTGTCATTCCTGCTTATCTCCTACAGTATCCCATGATCAATAAAAACCAACAACAGAACTCCCATCCTTACAAAGTCCTCTTTATGCAACTTACTCTTTTACACTTTCCATTTCCAAAAAATCTGCACACCAAATACATAAAGATCACAACAAGAAAAGAGGTTAAGTTTTTTTCTGTATCTCTCTATACCTGCTCAATAGGTAAAGTTTACCACACTTACCTTGGATCCAGAACTCTTCCAGGCACAGCAGAGGCAGAGATATGCTAAAATCACAGCCCCTTCCCCAACAGGCTTGCAAGCTGGATTAAAAATTGCACAGCTGTTCAGAAATTAGTAGTTAAGCTTACATCACAAAAGGCACTTTTATACAAAACAATAGTCCTGAAGGGAACGAAATTCCTTAACCTTTGCCTTCTACACCCTATTTTAAACCCACAGTGGTGCTTGACTAGTTAAAAGAGCCTACCAGGAACCGTTGAAGAGTTTTGCAACAACTCTGAGGCCACACAAAAAAGTATCACATGGAATTGTTTCCACTTGAAAATTACACTTTTGCATCTTGATGCAGCTGTTGAAACTTCCATTTCAAGGAGCACCGGTAACACTGAGATGTGGTAGGAACACTGAGCTTACCTATCCGCAAATACAAAAAAACCATTTCAAGTGCTTAAAACAATAGTCAATTTTCTCTCTCCCTGGTCCCTTAATCATGGCATTTTCAGTTTTCATTTCTGGATCTAGTGAGATTTTTTAATTTTGTTCTACTTCAACAGCAAGCACAGCCTTCAATTTCACGTAAGAGACACTTCAATAAAATCACCTCATTGAAAATACACCAGAGGAGCTAATTGGGTATATTTTCACATACAAGTGTATACAGCACTTCCAAGCTACCGATAGTGAGCCCAATAGAAATAAAGCATTACTAAAACTGAACAGCATGGGGGAGAAAAAGCCAAGACCTGTATAATGCAGGAAGAAAGATGAGGTAATAATTCAGGTTGTATGTACCACAAAGCTGCTGCAAATAATCCTGATAATTGCTGAATATGCTAGTGAGAGCTTTATATAACCTGAATTTACAATTTTCAAGGCTAATATGTTAAAGTCACATAGTAAAGTATCAAATGACGTGTTTTCATCTCATCAAACTCTCTACCAGCACAAATTAAATGCCTTCAGATTTTCTAAAAACAGTGAGGAAGAAAATTCGGACATGCAAACAAGATCAGTTGTGGCAAATCCAAAACATGAGATGTATCATCAACACGGAGATGAAAATGTAAATGACCATTACACGCTCTGTCGTCAGCATGATTTTTCCATGGAAAAACAAGCAATGAAAACTTATATATTGCAAGACGAAAAAGTTTTGAAAAGTAAACTGAGTTTAGGACATTGACTATAACAAATTTTTAATGCAAAGAACGGTCTTGTTATCAGGAGTTCATTTCACCCCCTGTAGAGCGCCCACGCAGAAACTCAGGAAATTACACTTCAGTTCTTGGACTTTATATCATAGACAAGATGAAAGGCTTTGGTCAGATCATTAGAGCTTCCTTAGAAATAAAAGTATATGTAGCACTACCTATTGGCAAAGGAATAATTTATAGCTGTTCCTATTAGCCAAGGAATAACTTGTAGTTGTTAAGTATTACGACGAGAACAAGACAAAATGTAGTTAAGCCTGCAAGGCAATTGCTTAACAAATTGCTGGTTTGAAGAGACAACAGGATCAGTGGCTGAAAATCAAATTATTATATGTTCTTTTATGTCAGACTCAACATTTTCCTTCCTAATATAGGAAACTCTTTGGAATACCTTATGTTGGGACTTCTAGTGCTAATTTCACAACCAGCAGTACTGCAGTGAAAGGTATGTAAATAAGACAGAACACTGGTAAACTTAAGCAAGACAACTTAAAATACTGAATACATTATTTGTAAATTCACTGCAGTTTGTGTACTAATGCTTGCTTTCCCAAAAACCAGCGGACAACAGGATGCAAGCTCCTCTCATTGTTTTTAAGCAAATTTAATGGGTAAATTATTAAATGATTCCATAAAACAATTTTCCTAGCACATTCTTGACGGAATTGATCCAGCTTAGCGTCAGAAAAGTGGGAATTACCACACACAAACCTAAACCGTACCAGTAAGATCCTAAAGAGTTCTGCCATCAAGCAGAATGCAAAGAAGTGAGAAAAAAAGACCAGTAATACCTGTAAGCTTGATTTTGGACAAGCGTGCCAAAACTCCTGGCAAATCGTCCAGCTGTAGCTTCATTTCCTTCCATTGTCTGTCTTCTCTGAATTCTGCTCCAACTGGTGTGACTGAGTCTTCAGTTTCTGCAGCTGATTTCATTTCTCTCAACTCATTTCTGCTTAATGTCTCAGACCATGGCTGATGAAAAGATGAAATTGGGCTAATTTTGTGCACAACCTTTTTTTCCTGATCCAATTGCTGAAGCTCGTGAAGAGGAGACACAGCTGAATTGGACTTGGGTTTGGCTTGTTGGCTGAGGTCTTTGTTGTATTGTGTTACATACTAAAATACAATGAGAAATGTTAAAACAAATAGTTAAAGATATTTCTGTCCATTTCACTTTATTAACACCACCAATATTATTGCTATTTTATTCTTGCTAAGAGAATTACTTCTATTACACAACTGAGTTAGTCTGAATTTCAGACACTTATTTCACATGTAGAAAGGCTTCTGAAGTTTGCCTAGATATTAAAAAAGTAACTTTACAACTCACAGCTGAATCAATAATGTTTTCTTAAGCTTGGAGAGTTGCTTCTGAATAAATTTACTTCCTCCCCCTTAGCTACAACAGCAAACTCTTTGTTCATATTCAAACCCACCAGGTAATACAACTTGACTTACAACTAATTAATTCACAGAATTGTGAAGGTTGGAACAACCTTCAAGATCACCGAGTCCAACCTTTGGCCAAACAAAATTCACCTTTAAACAGTAAAATATATAAATGCCCATACAATTTCAGTTTCCAAATTTAAGTACTAAACTTATGCATCTTTAAGAAATTAAAAATTTAAAAATATGCCGAATAATACAATCTACCACCTATGATACAAAATCATCTCCCACATTAGTCTATTACTATTTATGCCAAACTTTATGTTAATTAACTAGATGGCAAATTTCAAAGGAACATATATTGAAAAACAAATTAGGAGACAGCTGTTTGCTCTTTTAGAGCTCTCAGAATTAACACAGAATAAGAGCATTTAGATTCTCTTTCATATTTTCTTAACCAAAATATTCTATATATTTAAAGCACCTGAGGCATAAAAAGACAGAACTTTCAACCAATCCTGATTTCAAGTACACAGTAATAATTACAATGAGGAAGAGTGATCTGCAACTCTGAATGAGCAATGTGAATACAGATCAAATCAGCAGCACAATTTAAAAAAAAATTACTATCATCCCTTTACATGTGGTACGACTGGTCAAAGAAGATGCAATTTCAAGGGTCTGAATGATAGTTACAGCTCTTTTAATACTGAAAAGTAACAGCACACTGTAAATGTAACCCTTTAACTTAACAAGCGCAGGTATTTTGACTCAAATAAACTGATTAACTCAGAACACACTACCTCCACAAGTGAGTTCCATCCACCACTTGTATGACTGCTAGCCAAGATGTGAATTCCTTATTAGCATTTTTATAAATAACGATTTAAAAAAAAATTTATGTCGTGTTTCTCAACAGGACATGAGTGCCTTGTTTCAAGGGCACAGAAGCCTCCTGTCAAACAGAGGAGGCTCTGCAGCACAAGCCACTGTCCTTGCTACAACAGGTTTCCTCCAGCCTGAGATGTTTTAGGATACCAAATGCTTTAACTCTGATTCAGTGAAAAATGGAGACACTTATAATTGCCCGAGTTTGGCTGATAAGAAAAATATTAGTTTTATAAACTGATCTCCATTTTGACTCATCACATAGGATGAACGAGAAACACAGGATAAATACACTCCTTGACACTTACCATTCGTTTGAGAAAGTTAAAGTACTGAAATGTAATCAGCCTGTCATTGGCTACATGGCAAAGGTGCACAAACTGGCATGGTATCTGCCGTATGCCAGCGTTCCTCAGACGCCAAACAAATAATCCTGTTTAAAGGAAAGCAAGAAAAAAAGACAACATTAAATTCCAGTTTCTTCTCAGCCACGGAGTTTGCTCCTAATTAAGACTACAGTGTCTGTTGTCAGTTGTGGCACAGGACACCCCAAGAAATGGGAACCAGAGTCAGGTGAGGGAAAATGATTGCTGCTCCAGGTGAAAGACCTGAGAGTGCTGAATCACAGGATCATTAAGGATGGAAAAGACCTTTAATATCAAGTCTGAATATTAACCCAGTACTGCCGGGTCCACCACTGAACCATTCCCCTAAGTACCACATTCACATGTTTTTTGAACACTTCCAGGGGTGGTGATTCCATCACTGCTCTGGGAAGCTTGTGCCAGTGCCTGACCACCCCTGTAGTGAAGAAATTTTCCCTAATATCTGATCTAAACCTCCCCTGGCACAGCTTGTGGCTGTTCTCTCTCCTCCTGTCCATGTTCCCTGGAGCACAGCCCGACCCCCCCGGCTGCCCACTCCCGTCAGAGAGTTTTGCAGAGCCACAAGGTCCCCCCGAGCCTCCTTTTCTCCAGGCTGAGCCCCCCCAGCAGCTCCTGGTGCTCCAGACCCTTTCCCAGCTCTGTTCCCTTCCCCGGACACACTCCAACCCCTCCTTATCTTTCTTATCCCGAGGGGCCCAGAACTGAACTGCAGGTATGTCCTAATAATTTTGAGCGTTTCTTCCAAATTCCTGAGCTCCGTAAGACACATTTTCACAGAATATCCTAAGCCGGGATGGACCCACAAGGATTATCGAGTCCAACCCCCGGCCCTTCACAGGACACCCCAGCAATCCCACCCTGCGCCCGAGAGTTGTCCAAACGCTGCTTGAGCTCCGGCAGTCGTGGTGCTGCACTATCATAGAACAGTATTGTCACACTGCTATACACACTATCGACAGAATTATCTTGTCAAAGCACCACCGAAAGGAAGCAGCTGCCGTAGGACAGCACCAAAGTCAAACACATGTAGAAGACACACGGCGCAGTGGGGCACATGCGGATGCCGCACACACGGGAACACACACACATGGGCCGCCCCAGCCCTGCCCGCCCCCGGCCCTCTCGCCCCCGGCTCCGCGGTACCTGCGAGCGCCCGGGGCGAGCGGCAGCGCCGGGCGGCGCTCATGGCCGCGGCTGCTGCACCGCTCTCCCTTCACGGCCTGGGCGCCGCCATCTTCCCGGCGCGACCTCTAAGCGTGTTCCGGGTCGGCGCTGCCGCGGGGGCGGCGCGGCCATTGCGCGGCTTTCCGGCCGTGAGGGGCGGCCGTGTGAGAGTGCTTCGGGGTTCTGCCGGGCTGCCGTGCGGGGAGCGGTGCCCGTGCCCCGAGCTGCTGAGAGTTTTAAATACCGACGTTTGAAATTCCCTAGGCTAATGTATAAAAACGATGTGGTAAAGTGACAAAAGGCATTTTGTACTCTACCAGTACAAAATAAGCGACCTAAAATAACAGAATCACCGAATCGTTTGGGTTGGAAGGGACCTCTGGAGATCACCCGGTCCTAACCCTCTGCCGGGGCAGGAGCACCCAGAGCAGGAGACGCAGGAACACGTCCAGGTGGCTTTGAAATGTCTTCAGAGAGGGAGACTCCATGCCCTCCTTGGGCAGCTGTTCCAGTGCTCTGCCACCCTCCATGGAAAGAAGTTCTTTCTCATGTTGAGGTGTAATTTCATGTGTTTTAGTTCATGGCCATTGCTCCTTGTCCTGTCTCTGGGCACCACTGCCTGAGTCTGTCACAATTCTCTTGGCACCCTCTGAGATATTTAAATGCATTGATGAGATCCCCTCTCAGTCTTTTCCAAACTAAACAGGCTCAGTTCCCACAGTCTCTCCTCATATGGAGATGCTCCAGACCCCTTATCATCTTTGTGGCCTCTGCTGGACCCTCTCCAGCAACTCCTCTTTCTTCTACTGAGGAGCCCAGAACTGGACACAGCACTCCAAATAATGAGAAAGAAAGTTCGGATGTACAAACAAGATCGGTTGTGCAAGTCCAAAACATGACATGTCTTAACACTGAGATGAAAATGTAAATGACCATTATACACCCTATGTGGTCAGCACTGTTTTTCCATGAAGAAACGGTGAAACAAAAAGTTTTAAAAACTAAACTGAATTCAGGACTTTTAGTATAAAAAGTCGTTAGGGCAAAGAACAATAGTTCTTGGGGGGAGATGTGGGTGAGATTGTTCCTGCAGAGCAAGTACCAGAGCAGCTTCCCACCCAGCAAACCAATCAGTGACCCTGAGGGAAGAACCAGGGTGTCATTTTTGGGGTAATGGAAGAGGGGACAGCATTCGGATGGTAGCTGGGGCCAGACGGGAGACCTCAGTCACCTTTCCCATGAGAAAGTGCCCAGAGCCCTAACTGGAACATCCTCACAGGCTCTGCCAGGCACTGGGGCTGTTCTTCTGCTGCATCCCTGGGTTCATCCCCAGGGAACAGCTGTGGCCAGGATGAGGTGTCTGACACAGCAAGGGGGTGGTCAGGAGTGCATGGAGACATCACAAAATGCTTGTAAAACAGCCAAGGGAGTGCTAATAAAATAGAAATCAATTCTATAATTCATATGGAGTATCATTCCTAAAAGGACCTGAGCTTTAAAGAGCCAAATGCTTGTTTAAAAAAAAAAAAATAGAAAAATCTGTATTTAGTTTCTAAAGTCATTTTTGAAACTGCAAGTTTGATTTCTATACTCCTTGGGTAAAAATATGCATTTCAGGGGGTCACACTGAAGAGCTGATGCAGCTGTCACCTCATCCTGTGTTCATACACGTTCTGGGAGTGGCTGGATCCTTTGCTAAGCTGATCCAACTTACAGACATGAAAGGGAGAAATTGCTAATTTTGCTGGTTATACTGTTTGAACTGGCCCTGCACAGGTACTGATAGGTTGAAAGCTGAAGCAGGTCTCAGAGAAAGGGCCTTGGACCAGAGTCTGAACAAAAAGGGAAGGGAATGGTTAGGACTGCTTCAGCTGTAAGGTGTAATTGTATCCCCAGGCATCTTTAAAATGTTTTTTCTTAAGAGTTTAAGTTCAAAAGATATAGGCTATAAGTCAGTTAAATGCTTTTGAAAGTCATTCTCAATATTTTATCATGGAAATCTTCCTCAGAACCATCTTCCTCCTAGGCTTTCATTTCTTTATAGTGCTTAAATTCATGCAAAAGTCATCTTAAATCATTATTAGGAAGATAAAATGAAAACACTCACTCTAATTCACCAAGAATATCCTACTTCAAAGCATTTATTTCCACTCTCCTTCTGTTTGGGAAGCTGGGGAGAAATTAGGACTTCGCATTTCTTACAGTTAATATCCGGTTTTACTCTGAGTTCTCATCACTGAGCATATATCACTTTGCAGTTCCTGTTGGCGTCTCAACTTTTTGCCCTTTTTTTGGCCCTCAAATTTACACCTGCAAAAATAAAACAAACATGCAGCAAACACACACAACAGTTGCATAGAGGGATAGAATGGTTGGTTGGTTTTAGGGCAGTTTGAGTCTGGAAAAGGTTGAGATAGTTGAGTGTTCAGTGTCAGGGCTGAGATTTAAGATATAATGATTTTCACTGCCTTTCAATTGGGCAATAAATTGAACCCCTGGAGAGAGGGGATATAACACTACTTTTCTAATTAAAGAGAATGTTATCCATGGACCTTGAGACAGAGCAATACCTCCTTGTAAAACAGTAATGATGATTTAGGGCACACAAAATGTCACATACCCATTTGGGTTGAACCACTAAAGCTACTCCTGGAGAGAAAAAATAATCTTAGGATTTTTAGTGGACATAAGTATCCAAATGTCAGAGTTGTGCTTTAGCCCAAAAGGGCTCCACAGGCTTTGGATCTCGTTACCAAAGGTTTGGTTCTGCACAGCACTGATTCCACAGAAGCTGGCTCCACAAAATACTCTGGAAAGCACTAGGAATTACAGAGTACACAAGGGAAGCATGGCCCTTCCAGGGACCTCCCAGTGTCCTCTGCACCCAGCTCCCACCATCCAGCTCGTAAAAGCCCAGTACCTATGTCACAGGGCCAGGGGGAGGGTTGCCGGAGACTCATTTCTTGTCACAGGGCACCAAGGTCACCATTGTGAGTCAGAACAATTCCTGAAGCATCTCTTTTTGCTAGTTGCCAAGATGGGCAGTTGCTTGGAATCTATGGTGCTTCCCCTGGTTATAAACTTTGCACCTATAGGTTTGTTCTCAGGGTGATGCAAGGGGCATTTAACCACACGACTCCCATTAATGTTAATTGTAGAGCACATATTAACAGCTTTATATGATCCTTTTTCCTATTAGCACTATCATAAATCTGATTGGTGGGGCTTAATTTGATCTCAGCAGCAGTAGAATAGTTTGATACACAAAATTTGTAGAGACGGCAAGCTATTATTATACTTTAATCTCAAAATCTTGCTCATAATGCCAACAAGGCTTCTTGTAAGATTGATTTGTTGTCAGAAAATTATTTAAAGACAGACTGTAAAAATATTACATTTTTCTTATTTCTTAGACTGTGGCATTGATGTTAGAGCTCCACAGAGACTTGATGTACTTTCAGATATGGAGCTCGGAAAGCCAAGTGCAAAATAAATAAGATGGCATCCTGCTGTTATTGTGGTAACCTTTGCAGATCATTTCTGAACTGGTGACTGGTGTTTAGTTAAGTAATCCACCCTAAGGGGAGCTGGAGCTTAGAGAAATTGGTTGGTGAAGCCCAACTGTATTTGATTTTGGGAGCCCAGGATGTAAAGTAAGAAATGGTGTCCAAAGTGAAGGGCACTAGGACATATCGGAAACACCGAAAAACAGATAGAAAGAGCTAAGGAAGTATTAAAGGCCAGGCCAGTCTCTAATAATAGAAAGTTGATTGACTGCTTAAGGCATCTAGATTGAGCAAATGATCTCTGCTCAACACCTCAGTTACACCCCTGCTGAGATCTTGAGTCAGGGCTTGTCACAGCTTCTGTTGGCTGAGAGACTCCCAGTGATCCTGATGACCAGTTAAGCAGTTCCTTGAGTCACTTGTAATGCCATGGATTTGGGGTTTTCTGGGATTTTCTACAATTCACCATTGTGATGCACTGATGCTTTTCCATCAATCCAATATTGAAGCAAAGGAGGTGTCCAAGGCCAGGTTGGATGGGGCTTGGAGCAACCTGGGATAGTGGAAGGTGTCTCTGCCCACGGCAGCAGGTGAAATGAGATGAGCTTTAAGGTCCCTTCCAATCCAAACCATTCTGTGATCCTGTGTATTGTGTATATAGTTTGGTCTTCAACAAAGAAACCTCACAACCAGGAGCAAAATCTATTGATACCAAGAGCTTGAAACATGCCACTCCCATGCTATTAAATACTTGCCCTCAGCAAATAACTCTGAGTGGAAATTAACATGTTAAAAAAAACCAAAAAACATCAAAACCATAAAAATCCCCGAACCTACCCAACATCCTGATTCCAGTGTTTTGGAGTAGTCAAAGCTTCCAAGAACAAGTGAAATAGTATTCTGGTAGATCAGGGCTCAGTAGCCATTCTGTAGTGGTGGGCCAGACTGATTATTTTTTCCAAACTGGGGTTCAAATATACCATAGGAAATCAGCAGAAGCTAAAAACTGCCGCCTCTTCTGAGGTGTCCAGGGTGGCCTTGTGCTGACCCTGGGGTGATGTCATTTTTTGGCAAGTCCTGTGTTTCTTGTTCGTCACCTGCAATGGACTATGAGCTATAATCGCTCATTTCAAGTGAAAAACTTATGGCCTTTTCTTAGGTAGAGCTTTGCTGAGTAGATTCAGCTGCAATCAGATTTGGAGTTGATGTCAAATCTGGTACAAACATGTTGGTGATGGGGAGTAAACAGCAAGGTAGCTGGGGATGAACCTTACTGAAGACAGCATGAGGGGAATCACTCCTAGAAAATGGCAAAACCTTCCCTATGGCAGCAGCAACCAGCCATACAGATCCAGCAGGGAGCTACTCAACCCCCTGCAATCCCCCACTGCATCAGCCAACCCTTTTTAACTCACCCTTACATTGCTGGTTCTGACAAGAAGGGATACCTTTTATCCCTGAAGTTCTCAGCCAGAGTCAACAATAGCTATTTCCAGATGCCCTTTGCCCTTAAAATTACTTTCTGAAGAAAAGGACCTGTGTCCTGTGCTCCTTCAGCCGAGAATTGCTGCCTGAATATCTCCAGAACCCTTTTCTCTTTTTTTTTTTCCATGTCTTCTTTCAGAGGTCTTTCTTTTCCTGGAAAATCTATGTGAAGTTCCCAAGCTGCTTAGGACTCAGAAGATCTAATAGAAATAAGATCTATTAAGAGCAAAGGGAGGAAATCAGATTAAAACTGAAGGAACAGCTTCCATAACTGATATCCTGTACTCATAAACTGCTCAGGCCGTGCTCAGTATGCACACATTATTACCTGTTTGGGCAAGTGCCTTTCAGCCTGACCACCAGGAAAGGCAGGCAGACAGCCTGTGTCCTCTCCACATATATGGCCATTAGCTGCACAGAGCCCATCAGTGCTCACGTGTTGTCAGCCCCAGATGCAAAGCAGAGTGTTTTTCTAATCCTCTTTTAACTCCTTTGCCAATGCTCAGAGGGGCAGAGCTACCCCAGCAGCGACAGCAGGACCGCTACTTAGAGGAGACTCCCCAAACTCCACAGCCCAGTCTCCCCCACCACAGCCAGTTCTGCCCACGCCAGCTTTCAGTCAGAGCCACGTGGGCATGCTATGAGACCTACAGGATGAGGGCTCTTGCAGCCTGTCCTTCCTCTGCACTACCACTCTTGTCTACCCACCCTACGGCCATGTTTTGCTGTCTCCATCACCCTGGCCACTCCTTGATTTGGTTCGATGTAGCCCCCCTGCAGCACCCATGTTGGCAGGAGTGCCCTCCAGCCTCAGTTTTCTTCCTCCCTGGCATCTTGCCCAGGTAGGTAGCACTCAGCCACAGCAGCACTCCCAGAGACATGTGGCAGGCAAGGCAAGACCCATCTGCTCAGATGGGTCTGTCTCCCACCTCTCTGCAGGGGCTGTCTGAGCATAAAGTCCCCTCTGCCAAGCTCTGGGAAACAGTTTCAGCTTTCTCCACATTTCAACCAATGCCCAAATAGTCTTAATTCAGTTGCTGTGGGCTCCAAGTCCTGGAAGAAATTCTAATGCTTACTGTCCTCATTTGGATTCCTTTGACCCTTGAATGTAGATTTTGGACTGAGTAGCTCCACCAGCCTCCATTAAGCTTCGCCAGGAGTCTCTATGCTTCTTCCTTCCTGAATCCAAGCATGGCACTGCTCTTTCACTTCTGCTTTCACTGACAAAGCTCCTGCACTTTACTAATGATTCCTTTCATAAAAGACCTCTCACAAATCTTCCTAACTTCTTTCTCCTACCCCTTCTCCAAAATAGAAAAAAAAGAGGAAGCAAACAGATTTTGTCCCGTGTCTCTCAGCACAGCCCCTATCCCCTGCTGCTTTTTACATGTAGTTTTACTCCGTGTTTGTTACCATTCTAACCAAGTTTGCAGGGATGTTGTGAGCCTGCAGAGTTGGGAATGAAAATGACCACCATAAGAGGAGCATGTCTTTGAGAAATAATCCACAACATGACAGTGGCTGTGTCCCACTTCTGCACATCTATAAACTTCATCTTGAAACTTAAACCCCAAACCCTCTCTTACTGAAGTCAATCAATAAATGCTTTTGTTGACTTAAATGCAAATTGCATCAGATCCACTGCTAACACTCACGCATCCCTGGTTAACCATCCACTTGTCATTGAGGTGAGGGAAGAGGAGCTCCTCAGCCACCTCAGTGACAGCTGTGACTGCAGCCCCAATGGCAAACTTGTTCTTGCACCACGTGTGTGTGTGAGATGTGTCCTCTCCTGCAGCAGCTATGGCTCCAGTGCCTGGAACATCAGCTCAGCTTCCTCAGCACTCTGAGTTATTTGTCTTACAGGCTTAATAGCTTTCCAGCACACTTCCTGTTCCCTGTTACTTTCTCCTGCCCTGCACTCTTTCGAGCCTTTATGTTAAGAAGCATCATAGGCCCCTTAGCATTAGGTTGTTCAGCATCAGAATTTCTTTGATTCAGCAAAAGAACTTTCTGCTATCATAGCATCACCAGACACATAAGCGCAAGTGACTGACTTGCAAGGATAACAACACTCCTAAGCTTTGCAATTATGCTATTATATAATTGATCTAAGGATTTCATAAATTATTCCTGTTACAGTTCTAAGCAGAACACCCAAAATCAGAGTAGGGAGAGCTTTAATGCCCACTTGCTGAAAGGACATTGTTTTATTTTGTGACTGGTGGAGCAGCCATGCTCTTAGGGAAAGCCCATGGCCGTGCTGTTGGGCTGGTAGGATTTCCATCTGCTTTTCTGCCTACCTCATCCTCACCTCAAAAAGTCGGAGTGCAGTGATAGAAGATCCTGGAATAGATAATGTAGCTCCTGGCAACTTATGTGCTGTGTGAGACTGAAGGGCTCACAGAAGCAGGGGACGGTGACACTGGTGAGACAGGAAGTGCTGCGGACAAGGGTTGTTTGGGCTTTATTGCCACTGCTTCACCCACGCACTGACCTGCAGCAGATGGCATCTGGCCAAGCTTGTCCTACCACCTGGTGCTGCCGTCCTCTCACATCGCACCAGTTAAGTGAAATTTGGTTGTGTTATTACTTGGATTGATATCTGAAGAAAACCCATAGTGCTGCAAGAAATGGTCCTGGTGACTCAGACACTGGCACTTTCCCTCTGAGTCAGTGCTGAGCCTGTGCCCAAGCATATTACGGGCACACAGTGTGGTGGGAGGTTTTGAGGTCATAACCACTCATCATCTTACAGCACTTTTATCTTTCCATCCTTGCAGGTTAGTTGTTGCCTGGTTGGGTTTTGGATTCCCTGGGAAGCAGCACTTCCTTGCAATAATTTCTTTACACCTACCTCACCGGTGAGCACAGCCTTCCCGAATGGGAGATGGGAAAGGAAGGCTGTCTGGTTTCCCTCTTCCTCCTGGGTGTGAAGCTAGACAAGTCCCTCGTGGGAGAAGAGTGAGAAACTCCAGTGTTTCTCCTTGCTGTGAAGGGGGGAATGTTTTCTATTTTCTGATTTGTGAGAGAATCAATTTAGTTTCTGAGGAAAAAAAAAGTTACATAAGAGAAACACACCAGAGCTGGTGGTGTAGCACTGACCCCTCAGCCCTACTGCTCTTAGCAGTAATCTCTGTCCTTTCCCAGCATCTTACAGCCTGTGACGCTACATGGGCAAAGTAAATCAATGCCTTGCTTGTGTTTCCAGTCACTAAATACGTCCAAGACATGGCAAGTTCCATTTTTTAGAGAAATACCACATGTACCCAATTGACTGCAAACTCTACAAGCTGTTTCTGGCCTGCAGGCTGCAGACCCAAGCTGATAAACAAGCTGATACCAGGAGAAGGCTGTCATGGTCAGGACAAGTTATCTGCCTGTAGACTGTTCCCACCAGGTCCTCAGGAAAGGAAGAGCCTGTGGTTGGAATAACACGTGAGGGAGGCTGCAGGGATGCAGGTTGAGCGGCCTGGCTCCACGGAGCAGAGTTGTTGAAGAGCACCTTCACCACTGACTTTGAGCCTCCATGGAAGAGTATCTCATGGAGATGTTGTCAGACTATGCAGAAACCCCTCGATGGGGGAGGGGGTTTATGTGCCAGGCAAGTTACATCATTCTTGTTTGGACTTCTGGCTGCTGCAGTGGGTCCACGTCCCCCCAAAATGTGTGGGGATACTATTGACTCCAAGTGAAGCCCACGGGTACACCATCCTGAGAGACAAACTAGGTCCAGCACACCCTCCTCAGCTTAAACAAAGGAGGCTGAGGATTTCTTCATCATAGAAAAGCAGAATACACTTTCTTCTTATTTGCGGACATTTGGGGCAGAGTTATTATTAGTCATTCAGCCAAGCAGTCATTGTTAAGCTCTCACATCCCAGCCCAACTAACCATGCCCATATTAACCTCAGCAGCTGACAACCATAGCAAAGAATTTGGAGAAAGGATAACATTTGTGAACATAGCAAAATGATTCAAAATGGGCTATTAAAAATAGCAAGAGATGAAAGAGGCAGCCTACAGATAAGCCATTTTGAGATCCTCAGTAATTCTGAACACTGTTTTTGAAAGTCAAGTTTTAGCTATCACAGATCTGTCCCTGCTGCTCTGCAGATAACAAGGTGGGCTGTCCTGATCAGGGTGAGAGCTTTCTTCCACGTAGGGCTCTTTATTTCACTCTGGCAGCTATCACATTGGCATTGAAACAAGCTCGGTGTAACTCACACCCACCCTCATCTCCTGAACACCCCCAAAGAGACAAGCCTCAGCACACATCAAATTCAGCTTTATTTTCCGTGGGCTGGCTCTGCTCAGTGCTGCCATATTCTAAGGGTTAATTTTGGCAAATAAGGGTAGTTGGTCAGGTACAGCGTGTGCACCCCCAGGAAGTTTTCATAGTCTGTCAGGAACTTGTTAACACACTACCCTATTCAGGTTTTGATGAATTTATGGCATGTTGGAGATGAGCCAGAGGCTGAGTTGAGAACAATATTTATTTATATCTATGCACAATATTTCATGTCTGCCCAAATCATGCACTTTCCCTAACCCACAGTATTTCAAAACATTTGCAGTTCTCTCAGCTGATTAGCATCAGCTTTGCTTGGCCTAACCTAGTGGAAAGAAACGTAAGACAGTAAATGCAGCTGAATGCTTTAATTCACTGATCAAGGCTGACATTTTTTCCCTGCCTGGTCTATCAGTCCATAATTTAAAGAGTCGTATAAGGTGTAAAAAGCTGTGTTTTGTGCTGTGACAAGCAATGTGGAATGTCCAGGCCTTGTTCTGTGAAAGGGGTCTCACCAAAGCCCCATCTGAACAAGGGGGTGGTGGTTTTGTGGGCCTCTGAAACAAAGCAAGAGCCTGCAAAAGTTGCTTCTTGAGAGCTATTTTCTCAGAGTTACTCACTGTCCACATTCTGGAAGGAGGGACCTGATGGACCCTACCTCATCAGTGTGATGAATCACAAAGTTTTCGTGGTATTAGTTTCCAGCGTATGTGCTGAGTAGCATGAAACATAAAACACAATGTTTGGGCTGAAAAGTGCACAGTGGTATAGGAAGCTACTGAAGATATCAAAAGTTTTCTCCATTCCTTCTAAGTGTAAGAGGGAGAAAAAAGAAGAAGGAAAAGATAAAAATAAAACATTCTGAGGTTTGTTGGTCATTTGGAGAAAAATGGAGCCTGGATGCAACCAGGTTTAGTGTCCATTAAAACCAGAAAGAGACAAGCCTGCTGAAAACAACTGAATTTGGGTGCGAGCACACGATGCGGTACCTGTCGATGTGGAGAGATTGGTGATTGTGCAATAAGAAAAACGGACATAGCACATTTGTCTCAGAGTTCTGAGTTCAGTGTGATCAGCCTGGTCACACAGAAAGGGAAATTAAGCTCAGACTCACCCAATATACTATGAAAAACCGTCAGTACTCTGCCCACTAGACCATTTCCCATATGTATTACTAGCCTGATTTTAAGAACTAATAATCACTGAGTTGCCTTATCTGAATGTCTGAGAAAGAGACAGGAAGGGGATGGCCACATGTCACAGCGGGTAATCACCCAGGTCAGGGGTGAAACAACAAAGATGAAGATTTTTATAAAGAAAAAGCTATTCTCCACTTATTTGTACCAAATGCAGAGACTGAGTGAAACCAGTCTGGCCATCACCACTTATTAACCAGTCCTGCATTGTGTTGTCAAGGTACTCTTTGTTTTCAAAGCAGTCCAACATGTCTTATTTATATGTGATGGTGGCCCAGGTCTTTTTGGCTCGCACATTCACCTTCCGGAGACCTTCTTCTGTGCAGTCCAAGCAGTTCATCTTTGGTATTTACCAACCAAATCTTTTACATTTCTGCAGAAATGAGTGAAGTTTAAACCTGATTTTGTTACATGGAGAAACCTGAAGGAGTTGCGTCAATAACATTAGCAACTTTAGCAATCTGACCTGAATTTGGCAACTGCATAACTTAAATCCCTTAAGACACCTTCATTACTACACCATTAAGGAAGCTTTCTGAGTTTTAAAAATCCTCATAAATGTTCTTTTCAAAACTACTCTATAAATTCAGCTTTTTATCATAAACTTTCCCTTCCTAGATAATAAAAAAAAAAACCCTCTGAACTCATTTCAGTCTATTTCATTACAGTGTTTTGAAATACACTTCAGTACTCATGAAATGCACTGCAAATCCAAGTTTGGTGTCTGTGGGCTGTGTCAAGGAGCGAATGTTCTGACTTTGGCCAGGACTTTTTTTATTCTCACTATACATTACCTGAATTAAGCTCGGTAGCCAAAATCAAGATCACATGGCATTAGGTGCTCTATAAATACAGTGTAAGATGCAGCCCAGGCCATAGACAAGTAAAATCAAGCAGATAAAACCAAGGGAAGAAGGGAGTGCTATTATCGCCCCTTTACAGATGGGGAGCAAGGGCACAGAGAAAGGACTGTTCACACTGCTTGACTTCAGGCACCAAACACAGGAGTCCAAGCACAGAAGACAGCTTTCCTCCACCCTCAGTGAGGTTTTTCCAGGTACTGCTCACATCAGTCAGAGGTTGGGAGCCTGAAGGAGGGGATGTAAGAGAGGAGAGCCCAGTGAGGGTCTGACTCTGCTCTTTGCAGCGGTGGCAGGACGGACAAACAACATCCTGACTGTGGTGTTGTTGCAGAGCATCACTGAAACCTCCAAAGGTCTGTCATTATCATCCTCATTAACATTATGTTGGGCTTCAATAATGAATCTGTAAGAAATAATAATTTATCTCCTGAAGACACTCCTGCCAGCTATGTGTGTTAGTGTAGAGATAGATGCAGAGTACAAAGGTCAGTGTAGGACATGCTTCACACACATAAACATGCCCATGAGACCTGGACAGGGGGACTGTGAAGACAAGGAGTTCTCAGTTAGCTCAGGAGACAGTCTGGAATATCTGCATCTCCAGGGAAGTGAAACGATCCCTATTCCAATTAAAGGCAATCCAGCCCATTGCCTCCATAATCACAGAATCATTTAGTTTGGAAAAGATCTGAAGATCATCAAGTCCAACCGTTACTTCAGTGCCACTGTAAATGCCACTAAACTATATCCCCAAGTGCCACATCCATGTGCCTTTTGAGCGCTTCCAGGGATGGTGATGCCACCATTTCCCCTGGGCAATGAGGAAATTGCTGTTTCAGAGAGAAGGAGGAGACCCAGGTGGGCTTCTGAATGACTCCAAAGAGGAACAAAATATAAGAGCAAACCTACCCTGCCACAGAGGAGGGTCTTGGAGGTCACCCCTGCAAGGTACAAGTGCAGGATCACTGTCCTGCACAAGCATGGGTGCAAAGCACTCTTGGGAAATGGTATCAGGACAGAACAAGAGATCCCTACAGCTGGGTAGGGAAGAGAAACCTTTCTGATTTTTCCTATAAGGAGTTTAATCAGAGCTTTCTTTTAGCTTTTTATGAGAGGGAGGATTGCGAGGTGCCACAGCTCACCAGGCTCCCACAAGGGGAACTCCAAATTCATTGTACAGTACTGCTTTCCCTTATTTTTCTTATTAATGACTGATTTTTAAAAAGAGAGTTCCGTTGCTCAGCCATTTCAGGTCACCATTAATTTAATCTTCCTCCTTATTTATTGATAGAGCTACTTTCTCTCTTGTCTACTGTGTTCCCATGATACATTTCTAAAAATCTTTCTGATGCCTCTAGGAGCAGGCACTCATCCAGCTGTCCTTGCCATCTCTCTGAGAACCTCCCCTCCTCAGCAAGACATGTGCTTGCTTCGGCATCCACTCCTTCTTCTTGCCAAAAAACTTTGTGCTATTTCCAACTTCCCCACCATCTCCTTTTTCTGCTGCTCCTTAGCCATTGTATTTTCCTCTTTCCACATAAAAAAATCCCTAAGGATGGGAATGGAATGGCTACTGGCAGTGTAGCCCCTTCTCCTTGCAGGGATTTGGGCTAGCAGACAGCAGCTCTGCATCTGTCCTACTTTCTCCTGGACCATCACTCACCTTTATTTTGAAAAGTTTATCCTTCCCAGCACACCATGTTCGCCAAAAGCCCCAAACCACTTGTCTGAAATCTAATCCTCCTACGCCTGTATCACAGAGTTGTAACCATTGCAGTCATTTAGTATTAATTAGCCTCCTGTAATTTAGTTCAGTCCTTATGGACCTCATGGTGGCCCAGATGTAATGCGAGTGGCACAGACACAGCAGGAGACAGTCCCTGTCCCAAAGCATTTAAAGCTACAGATGAGCCAGAAGGGAAATATCTTTTTCCCAATATACCAAGGGAAGTAAAGCAAGAAGGGATTTCTGGTGGAGTTCAAAATCACCTCTTATGACAGAGGTCCCACAAAGAACTGAGTTCATGGCATTGCCTTCATTAATCCTCCTTAGGTGAGTTGTCCCAGATCACAGAGGGGCTGGTAGAGCCCCCCAGCCACATGTCATGAGCTGCCTCCGCTCCCCCTCTGCCAGCCCTAGTGGCTGATCCAGCCTTTTGCTTCTGCTTTGTGAATTTCTGAAATGTCAGGAAGGTTTCAGTTAGCTATAGTTTTGGATTCCTCTTCTGGATTCTCTCCCCATCCTGCTGAATAATTTTGTCCCTTCCTAAACAAATGACCTTTCAGCGGTCAAGACCAAGGTGTCCTGTGGCTGTGCAGAAATCCCAGTAGAAAACTGATAGTTGCTGGATTTCTCTTTACTGTGCAAAGCTGCAAGTCAGAGCCGGAGAATATTAGTACCTGCTCCAGAAGGAACAGAAGGTTGTTTCTTAGCTGAGTTAAAATGGGTTCAAACGTGCAGGTGTGTGACCAGATGGGCTGGGTGTGTTAGAAGCCCACACTTGCAACTACTCATTTAATAAAATAATGCTATCAGGTTTTTGAAAATAAACAGGAACAAAGAATGGTAAACAATGGTTCAGTACCTCACAGTTATAGCAAAGTGCCTCTGCAGCACTCACAGTCTCGTGGGCTCATCCCCACGTGAATGCCCATGGCCAGGAGCCAGCACTGGGAGACAGTGTGTGTGACGTTTGATTTCTTTCATGTCTTTGTGAGAGAGAATTTATTATGGTGGTGCTTCTATGGGAGATAGATAAGGGGTGCTGTGTCCTGACTGGAAAACTTCTGTGCTATGTGGCAGAGAGGGACTGCTCCTTGCTTCCCCACTGTAGAGCGGGCTGGGATGAAGATGGCTCCCACTTCCATACAAGGTGTGGAAAGCTTCCATTGCATCCCAATATGAAAGAAAGACAAATTCACAAGTCTCAGAAAGTGCTCCTTGTTGGCACCTCCGGGAACATCAGACCCCTGATGTGGAGAGTATCTGGTTCTCTGGGCTCCTCTTGTACAAGGTGGATTCGTGTCCTCTTGGGTGAATATGAGCAACTAATAGGGGCATAAAATGCCGGTGAATTTAGGCTGGGTCTGATCTCCATAGTGTAAATTAGAAGACACTTTTGCTGTGCTCAGTAGAGGTCCAGTGGGGAAAAGCCACCAGTGTAAAGCCCATCACAGTCATTTGCACAGGGATTAGAAGGGCTGTGAAAGATTTCCCTGCTAATACACCCTGTGATTCCTTAGAGTTGATGAGTTCATTTATACCTGCGTAAGGAAGATAAAGTAAAACAGCACCAGCTCCAAGTAGTAACCTGATACACTGTCTCTGTAGTAGAGTCAGTGTCACAAAGAAATTTCAGGAAATCTGGTTGGAGCCATTTATCAACGGTTTATTACGTTGTTGAGGCTAAGCTGGAGCTGTAAAAACAGGGAGCTCCAGAGTTCATGGCAATGCACATCAAGAACTGGGTGATATTTGGACTACCTGAACTCCTTTGATGTCATTTTGTTGTTCAACTTGCAAATTAGGCTGTGAGTTTGGGAGTCTGACTTTAGATACCGATTTTTTAAAAGAGTGATCTGAATTTCTAGCAGAAAAAAAGAAAATGTCACCCATGGGAAACAGCCATTCCAAAACAATTTTTCCTAAAATTCTCACTAGGGGTGATGAAAATCCACAGCAAAAGGGAGGGGGGGGAAGAAACAAGATGAATTAATGCTCTTTTTAAAAACTTTTTACAACTGATTTCTAATGAAGCATGGCCAATGTTGTTGACATGCAACTGGACCAGCTTAAAGTCCTGGAACGACTGATGAATATATAAATTCCAGGGCCAGAGACAAACGCTACCTTCCTCTCCCACAACTCTTCCACAGACTACTTAAACTTCCACCAGAAATGACCCTGTATTAATAGTTTAATTAGAAGTTTCCATATGCAGGCTGCCTTTGCTCTCACCAGCCTCTGAATGGGGAAATTAAAAGCATAGCAACAGGGAAAGGTTTTGAGCTGCTATTATGAGGAGAGCTGCTAATCCACTGCCCTGGTGTTTACAAAACACCAACTGTGCCATAACTGGCCTTAAAGACTGAGGCCGTGCCTACATAAAGCAGCTCTCCATAAGCCTACATGCAAATAAATACGTATTTTTTTATCCTGAGATGTTGCAACAAACTATAGAAACAGGAGTGGTGTTACTGTCAGGAGCTGCTCTTTTTATTAGTCATCTGTGTTTGCAGATCAAACTTGTGCTTTAGTGATAGGGCAAGGCAGAACAGTTTTAAACTATAAGAGGAGGAATTTAAATGAGTATTTGGAAGAAATTCTTCCCTGGGAGGGTGGCGAGGCCCTGACACAAGTTGCGCAGAGAGGTTGTGGCTACCCTATCTCTCAAAGTGTTCCAAGGCCAGATTAGACAGGGCTTGGAGCAACCTGGGATAGCGGAAGGAGTCCTTGTCCATGATGGAGGGTTTGGAAAGAGATGATCTTTATTGTCCCTTCCAACCCAAACTATTCTGTGATTCTATGCTTCTTTTTGGGGAAAAGACTGAAGATTTGACCAATTCACACGCAAGGGGGACCTCACTTCTTTCTAGGACTGAAGCCCAGTGCTCCACATGCCTGTACAACTACAGGCAGGCACAGCTCTAGCTCACAGCACTCAAAACCAGCTCTTGGCTGGAGGTAACCAAAGCCTGAGTTTAGAGCTTGCTCTTCTCAGCCAATCCACCAAAAATGTGTGGCTGTGCAATACTCCATTCAGCTTTCTCTAGGGGAAAAAAAAAGCTCATTTTAGGCACTGTAACAAAAGCAAGTGAAATGCAAATCTGGCTTCAAAGGAGTGTGGGAAACAGAGAATTGGTTTATCAGCATTTTGAGGGTTGGGGCTGCTCACAAGGGATATGAGCAGCCCTAGCTCATGTGTCCTGTGTGTCAGGGGGAACCTGTACCATGGAACCCCCTCCTAGGGCAGTCCAGAACATGAGACCCCTGGGGTCAGTCACATCCTTTTGTCCCTTGTCTCAGTAACCAGGTAAATACTTTGCACTAAGTGGAACTGGTGCCACTGATGGGATGGATGGAGATTGCCTGAACAGGCATAAACGGTCTGCTTATTGGAGTCCTTTTGTGGGAGAAAAGAGTTCAAATTGTAACCAGGTGGTTGTGGGAACTGAACTTAACCTCCCATCTTCCTGACCTGCTGCAGGGAAATGGGAGATTCTCCATCCTTCATGTAGGTTTTAGGGCACATTATATTCCTTTTCTATAAGGAAATGTTTGAATTCTGGGAACACAGCTGAAGCCACAGAGCTTTTATAGGGCTTTTTTCAGAATTAAGCATTAACTAAAAGATCAGTTATTCATTCAGATGTCCACCTGGCCCAGTGTTGTGTGGGCAGAGGGGTGAGGAGGGTTGTGATTCAGGGCTGAGGACAGGCAGCCCATAAGCGATGCACAGTAGAGCTGCACAGTCAGTGGTTTATCACTGAGGCCAGACCATGGAGCTGAGCCCTGGGTGTCCATGCAGGACCTCTCTGCACTGTGAGGACAATGTAGCCCCTGCCTCCGAGAGAGAGAGGTCAAACCACCTCCTAGTTGAGGAGCTCGCTCTTACCTCTCCTCTCCTTAATCCCTGCTAGGGAAGTGCCTTCCTCTCCCATTCCCTGCCCCAAAGCATGGGGGCTTTCTACTACTGCAGTTGAAAACTATAACAGGACCCCAGCAGTGATGAGGAAAACCCTTGAATTAAAAAGCCGTGGCCTCTCTGCAGTGAGCTCAGAGAGTTCAGGTGTGCACCATTACCATCTGTTCTCCTGCCACAGCCTGGGGATGATGGAGACCTGTGGACTGGGAGGTGGTTGCTCTGGAGCTGATCATGCCTGTGGCAAGTAGGGCTTCTCTGCTGTCTTCAGCAGCCAGCTCTCTCAGCAGCTTCTCTGCTCCAGGCCCACCTTTGCTTGTTGGGACATTTCAGAGCCATAATTTTCTATGTGAGTGGCTGAAATGTTTATATTCTGTTAAAGAACAGATTGCCAGTGTTCCCCAAGGGGCAGAGATCCACCTTACTGGCATATTACACTGAAGCAGAATCAATGGAAACACAGTGCCACCAAAAGCATGTCCTGTCTGTAGGGTCAGCTGGGAGATGCCAGAAGGAACCTGGAGCTTGCCTTGCCTTGCCTTCCCCATTTGAACACTGGGTACAAATTAATTGGGTGTTCAGAGTTTTCAATAACAGCAGCTTTGTCCTCATCCCTAACTTGGGGAAACCAGTACAGATACTCAGGGAAGGCCTCCAGGGTCTCATAGGAGGGACCATTTTGGGTACTGACTCAGGCTGAGGGGTTACCAAGCACTGTCTGGTGGTGGCCACTCTCCCTTCAAAGATGTCTGTGCCCACAGTGGCTGTGTCCTGACACAAGGTGACACCTGGCAGAGACAGGGCTCTGTAGGATCACTGATGGCAAGAATAGAGAAAAACCAGTCTGCTTGTTTCAGCTCATAAGTGGAGCTCTAAGATTCCCACAGGCAGCCCATTTCCAAACTCTTGGTGGGTAGTGCTATCAACCATGCACCTTTCATGGGCAGTCATTTCAAAAAGTCATATGGGTGGAAAAAAATGTATATATATATATAAAATATATATATATATAAAAATATATATATAAACATGATATAAAGAGTGAGCACATCACAAATGGGAGCTGGATCAAAATAAAACCTACTGCAGTGTTTAAAGACCATTCTAAATAGATTCACACAAAGCTTTGCTATTTCATAAAACATTAAGGGATTAAAATGACTTTAAATACATCTGTAGAAATACAGGCCATATTTTATTAAAGGTGTCAGGTCTGTCTAATCTCTCCTGTGTAAGATATTCATTTCGCAGTAGCAAAGGCACAGAGATCATTAAGTCCATCTCCAGTGCTAGCACAGACAGCCTTTGCCAGATACGAAACTCTTCCCTCATTAATATTTTAGCATTTGAGGTAATGCTGAAAAACTGTCCTTTGTCACAGACACCAGAGAGATTAGTAGTAAATCTTTTCAAAGAGAAGTACTGCATCCTTAGTATCCAAGGATTAGAATTTAAAATTGAACTAGAGCCAGCGCGAACTGCAGAGCAAAAATAGCAGTGCAGCAGGACAGAGTCAACAAATGTGTTCTTATTGTTGGCAAGACGGGGGGTTGAAGGCCTACAAATGTTGATTTGGGGTTTCTTGCAACTCCAAAGCCTTCAGTGACAGACAAGATGCAAGGTCTAGACAAATTCCAGTCTGATCCAACATAGTAACATTTGCACTTCTGGAAAACAGCAAGGTAAAGCCCTGAAGACAGGCAGGGCACAGAGGAGCCCTAAGGACAGATCAGGAACAGGCACTGATCTGTTAGGGATAAATCTGACCTTGTGCCCACAAAAAATAAACAGCAAAACCTTCAGCTGTAAAGGTAGATGTAGAAGCAGAAGGGAATTGTAGAGAAGAGTGAGAGTGTCAAAATCTGGAGGGTATTTCAGTGTTGATATGATTAAATCAGAACAGCAGGCCCAGGGAGCCACATAGGACTGGACTCTTTTGGCGACGGTGGCATGTGACAGGGCATCAACAAAGGCACAATGGCCTGGGATGGGAGAGGTAAGAGAGGGTCCTTGTTCAAGTGCAGCTCTCGGAAGGCTCAGGGGAGATTTGTGCCCAACCATCTCTGTGCCTGTCTTGCAGGGACCAACAACAATGTGCCGCCACGGAGCTGCAGATGTGGGAGCACCACAGGACTGCACAGTGCTGCTGTCACTCACCTGTGGGCACCAGCTCCTCCAAATAGCAGGGCTGGCTCCTGTGTCACCCTAGTGCACCATCTGAAGCAATTCAAGACATTTTGAGGGAAAGGCACTGGAGGAATTAACTACTTGATAAAGCAAGAGCAGACTTCAAAGAAAGCAGCTCAGAGGGAAAACTAAAAATCAGTTGAAAGGGTCTATGAGAGACAAACTAACACCCTGCTGCCAGGGTAACAGAACACTGGGACTCATGTCTGGCACAGCTGCACAAGCAGGAAGGAGGGTTTAGAGGTGAGGAAATAAAAAATGTAGAATAGACTAAAATAGACAAGACTAGACTAGACTAGACTAGACTAGACTAGAATAGAATAGAATAGAATTGAAGTGTTTCAGTTGCAAGGGACCTTCAGTGATCATCAAATCCAACTGCCAGGACAATTCAGGGTTGGCCAAAAGTTAAAGAATATTATTAATGGCATTGTCCAAATGCCTCTTAAATACTCACAGGTTTAGAGCATTAACCACCTCTCTGGGAAGCCTCTTCCAGGCTTTGACCACCCTCCCAGAAAAGAAATATTTCGTGGTCCTATAAGTGATTCTGGTCCTATTTCTGATGGCCACAGGCACCTCATGGCTGATACAGGGGAAATCACTTCCAGCACCTCAAATTTTCTGATCTCTAACGTGGAAATATAAATTCTTCTCCCAAATTCATGCCTCAAACACATGTAAGGTGTCTGCACAGAAGATGATGCGGAAGAAAACAGTGTCACTCATGCTGAAGTTGCCTCAATAACCCTACATGGCACCTTTGGGCAAGGTACTGTACCAAGTCTCGAAAGGTCTGTCCACGTTAATGTTACATGGACAATTTGGACAAAAGAAAATAATGCAAACATTTTTTTATTTGGAGTTTAGAGAGGAAGGGCTGAGTAGCAGAGGGCCTGACAATGAGCACAGGCAAAACCCAAGCGCACGTTCCCTTCAGTGACCCTTCAGGAGCACTTGCACGTGTTCATGTGCTAAAAATTTATGTGAAGGGAAAGATTAAATGATTCACCTGGGTCCTCCAAGACTATGGGTACCTGAGCCAGCACCCATACGTAGACAGGTGTCTCAATTGCAATGTCAGTGGTTTTTCCAGCACACCACGCACCATCTCTAAGGTATCACCTCATTGTGCTAGTGATGACTGAGTCAAACAAAGGGCTTGAAATGGGACATATAGCCCAGTGATTGCTGCCAAACTCAGGAAACACTGAAGAATCACAGAGTATACCAGAGACAGTAACATCTGCATGATGCAGGATGTTCTTGAGAGATGCCAAAACCATGGGAGGACAGTAAGTGATAAGACCACAGACGTCCTACTACAAGGATAATGGAGGAGACAAAAATAGAAATTACATGCAAAGATGGCACTGCAGTGCTTGCATGTGTGGTTTAAAAAAAAAAAATCCAGATATTAAATGTTTTGGCATATGATCTTGTAAAGACTTTCTTCCCCATGCATGTTTTATGACCTAGTTCATTTGCTGCTGGTGAGCTGCACTAATGGGCACATCCTGCTGCTGTGGGGCAGGGCACAGTGTGGGAGAAGAGGAAGTGAAAAACCCAAATCCAAAGCAGTCTGAAAAGCATCTGAGTGAAGCAAGATACGTAAATGGGGAAAGTGAGCAAGGAAGCTTGCGGACTGCAAATGAGGAGCTCTAGGATGTGCACAGGAAAAGGGTGTAGAAATACAACCCACCAACAACACTGAATAACAGCAGCAATTTGGAAGTGGTGCTGAGGTCCTGCATGGGGTCTATACAAGTGAATAGCCCATGGAGAGAGATGGATGCCATTCAAGAGGGCAAAGAACCACTGTTGCAAGTCATAGATAGAGGATAGATATATGGTTTTATTTTCCTAGTCTAGTGGGCCAGTCTGTCAGATGAATCATTTTTTACTGCCCTAAAGTGAATGGTATTGGGATTTGGCCACCAATTCAGTAGCAGCCTTGAACTCTGCTTTCTCTTCCAGTGAAGCAGATTTATTCTTAACTATCCACAGATTTGCAATTCAGTATTTATTTGTAGGATGCCTGGTTCCTTTGGCAGTGATGCTGGGATCACCAGAGGTTTGTTTTGGATCCCACATTGATTCCAAAGGAAGGGTTGGTTGTGTCAGATTCCTTCTGGTCACATTTGCTATGCAGAATACACAAGAACTGTCTGTTAGGAGTCAATGAAAGCACCACTGAGGTTGCATTAACGTAGCTAATAGTTGTGTTAATAAATGCCAATAATAAAATAAGAAGGAACATTTTCAGCCAGGTCTGAAGCTATGTAAAAAATGCATTTGATAATAAAATCGATTTCTGACTAAATCGGACTTTTATAGTCAACTGAAAATCCATCTCTGTCCTTTTCCTGATGGGCAAATATTTTCAGCTCAGCTTTTTAGGACATATCTGACAAGATCTGCTCTCTGATTGGCCTTTTTTGTAAGTGTCCTGGTGGGAGATGCTGGAGGTCACTTGCAGCCTTTCATCCCCTTTGGAGGTGGGAAAAACATGGCAAATCACCCAGCAGCAAGGTGTGCGCAGAGTTTGCTCCACCCATGCTAGCACATAACTCAAGCATCAGAAGAAATACACACGACACCAAAGTAGATGAGATACCTTTTTCTTTTCATTGTGAGGGAATAGTATTTCCAGAAGCACACACAGAGTGTATTTGGTTCTGCCATTTACCCTGTTTGACACTTTTTGCTGGAAGGTAACTCCCCTGTGTAGCAGCACCAGGGCCCTTGGATCTCTTTGATGAACCCATGGCAGTCCCACTGAAGGGAACAAGCACGTGAACTGGAAACACACTGACCATCCTACCACTGGGGTTTGTAGTCCTCCCTAAAGAAAATAGCCTCAAAGAATACTAAGCATCGTCCACACCCCCATTTTTTTTTTTCGTATGATGTCAGATGCATAACTGTCCCAAAGCCACCTGCCATCCATAGAGGGACTGCTTCCCTGCCTGTGCCTTTTAAATGATCAGGCTTATTATAGTGTTGTACCATTTTTCCAATCTGACATCCATGATTTCATCTACCAGCCAGCAAGAGTACTAATTGCTTTAGTATCAAATTATACTTTTTGGAATTTCCAAGGTGGGATAGGGATGTAACCAATAGCAAATGGACAGAAGGTCTTGGATTTCGAAACATCACAGAATTGTTTGGGTTGGAAGGGACAATAAACATCATTCAGTTCCAACCCCTGGCATTAGCAGGGACACCTTCCACTAGAGCAGGCTGCTCCAGGCCCAGTCCAGCCTGGCCTTGAGCGCTTCCAGGGATGGGGCAGCCATAACTTCTCTGGGCAACCTTTGCCAGGGCTTCACTACCCTCCCAGGGGAGAATTTCTTCTGAATATCTAATCTAAATCTAAATCCCCAACTCGCTAAATCAATTTGATTAGATGATCCTCTTGGGTTCCTTCCAACTCAGGATATTTTATATTCTCTGAATTCTAACAGGGGTAATGCACGGAAAGCAGGTTTATGAGATCAGTATGTAATTGGGATTCTGCAGTGATCTCTTTTCAGAAGTTTAGTTGAATTGCATAGCCTGTCCCATGATCTAAGAATTATCCGAACTGTGTTGTCCTGCAGGCAGCAGACGGTGCAAGGAGGTTATTCGATGCTTGTGTTAAATTTTTGTATGTTGGCCAGATGCTTTTTTTGGAGCACAAGTGAATCAGTGCTGCTGTGATCTGCTAATTGTTTTGACACCATGGGAGTTGAAAAGCACTTGGCTTCGCTGAACACTTGGCTCCACTGAAATGTGTGATTTAGTTAAATGACCCCAGGGATGATCAGAGTCAATTTTCCTGCGTATGTCTGCTGCCCTGGCACTTGAGGTGGTTCTGGTCAGTGCTATAGAAAACAAGCGAGTATGTCGTTAGTTCTCTCTGTGTTGTGCACAAAGAATAGGAGAGCCTTTTCAAAGCTGGAGGCTCCAGCTCAAGGAGCCACTTAAACACAAGCCCTAATGAGGACAGCACTTGAGTGGATCCATGCTCATCTGTAAAGCAAGTGCTTGAGTTTCACTAGTCTGCATGGGGTTCACACCCAGGTTTAAGCATCAGCACATACTGAATTGCTTTGCCAAGATGTTTTCCAGAGCCATGACCTAAGTGAGAGAAATGAGTGTGTCATTTAAGCACATTTGAATACATTGCTGCTGTGTTTGCAACTGCGAGGAAATCCTGACAAATTTCGTTTCCCTGCAGGTTTGATAAATTATTTTCCACTTATCCCTCTGCTCTCTTCTCAGATACCCAAAGAAGCAAAGGACTTTTGCTGTGGAAGACAACCTCCATTCCCTGTTCCTTCAGGTGTGTGTTGAAGGATAGAAGAATGTTGGCTCTTGGAAAGAATTTTTTTCAGACACATCCATTAAAATCAGTGTGTTGCTACTTCCACACTTGACTTGTAATGACTCCCAGGAGTTTCTCTCCCAGAAGCAAGGTCAAATGTATTGACTTTTCTTTCCTTCCTCACAGCTTTTCAACACTGGACAAATGATTGTTTTGATAATTAAGCATTCACAAATGGAAGACACAGTGATTGTAAGGAGAGACTCTGTCTCTACCCTACTTGATAAACTTGCAGCCTGTTGGGGAGAAGATATTAATTGTGAGTGGAAAAGTGTTAGTCAGGGATATTTTTGGTTTAAGGACAAAAGTGGGGAATGAATGATTCTACCCTGCGTAATGTCCTACCCTGTTTTGACTTTTGCTGGGCTACTTGTTGTTGTAGTCAGAATCAGTTGTTTCTTGCACTGGATAAGGTAACATGGTGGCATTAGTGCACGGGGAAGTCTTCCACAAGATCAAGGGAATGAACTGCCCAGGATTCAAATCAAAGGTGGGGTGAATTAACATCAGTCCAAGATAGTACAGTAAAAAGTAGGGAAAACAAGGATTTAGACCGGATATTGTTTCTTACAGCAGTAATGTATACATCAACAAATTACAGAAGTGTTTAGAAAGAACTTCCCTTCTTGTGCAGCCATGAGACACCTGGATGCAACCATTGCAAGTGGAATCTATGTGTATTATCATAGGACCCAGGGCTGTTTTGCACTGAAGATGAAGTGCAAGAAGTTCCCTTTCTGCTCTTGCCTTTGTTACTCTGCCTTGGCAGAGTGAGGATGGGGCCAGCCCAGCATGGACAAGTGTTCAGGTACTGTGAGTGTGTACCAAGAGTCCACAGAAACCATATGCATTGAGAAACTGCTGCTCCCACCTGCCCTGTGAGATCAGTGCAGCTCTTTTCAGTCTTGTTTCCACTCTGCAAACCTTGGGAGTTCTCCACATCTGTGTGATCAACAACCTGGACTCTCTCTGTGTGCTTGCATCCCTCCCTGAAGCACTCGATGTCCCTGGGACTGCTCTAGCTGGGATGGGGAGCGGAGCAGGTCCTTCAGCTGCTCTTGGCCGTAGGCACCTTGCTTTCAAGTGCTGAGATAAAAACACCTTCACCCAGCAGCTGCAGGCAGGACTCACTATGAGTCAGGAGCACTGGCAGCCCCATTTGGTGAATCAGAGCCCAATTTCCTCCATTCTTCTCTCTCTCTCCTAACACACAGCACATCAACACAAGCCCTCACTGCATCCCCTCACAGACATATCCCATTCTGATCCCTTCTTTCATGATAACCACATCTCAGCCACTCTCCATCCAAACCTGTGTGCCAGAGTCCTTCAATCCAGGAAATCTCTGCTTCCCTCTCCAGGAGGGCTACCTCCTCCTGCAGAGACTTAACCATTTCTAACCCCATCCATCATCTTAATTAGGCCTCTCAAGGTGGGGTTACCTGACCAATATGACTGATTTCAACCTCTCTGACTTGGTAGTGGTAGAATATCTTCTCAACCACAGTTATCCTGAGACATTTATCAAAACTCTCTTCAAATGAGCTAAAAGCTGAAACAAAACAAAATAGACTAAAACCAAGAGGATTTTTTTTTTAAATCTCTAGCAGTGACTGTAAGTAATTATTGGAAGAATTTTCTAAAGTTAAGGTGGATTTTTCCATCACTGGAATTTTTTAGGTCTAGATGGGATGATTTTCCATGTCGTGGTTCTAACAGGAATGAGTTCAGAGAAGTCCTGGATAATTCTAATGATCTCTTAATGTTTATGAGACCACATCAGTACTGACCTTTAGGAGGATGTACCAATCTAGATTTGAGTCCAGAAGATGGGCTCTAGAGTTGTGAGACGCTGCTGCATGAGGCTCTGAGAGACAAGTACTCCAGGGGCAATGTGGCAGAAGAACAATACCCTGCCAGCTTGCTTTGAGGTAACTATGAAAGAGAAGGAGAAAAAACAAAACTAAAATACCCTAATAAGTCAAGGTGCTAACTCTGCCTCTAGAGATCATTCATAAGTCGATGTGGGTATCTCCAGACCCTTAGAACCAGATGGGTTCCTGGAAAACTCACATGCCAGCAGCAGTGATGCTAATTAGAGTTTTTAAATATCCCACCAAGCCTCTTGTTCTTAGGCCTATCTGTCCTTTGTATTTATGGACTTACTTCAGCTCTTTCTTTTCAGGAGGTTAAAGAGGCAAAGCATTTTCTTCCTGCTCCCAAGCAGACCTCCTGTCTTCTCACACATACCCACAGTGTTTGGGTTTCTAGTTGTTAATTCCATCAGGAACTAGTGAAAGCCTGATGTTATTGCCTAAGAGTAGGAAGAATTGAAACACAGAGCTTTGGGAGGGCATGACTCAGGGGCTGGCTTGCCAGTAGTTTCAGTAAACATGTGTTTACAGACACCCCTTTCAACCTGCACGTTTTCTTGGCATGATGGAAGGTGACACGAAATGAAAGACTCTCAGCTGCAAGATCTCTTCTGATGCAGGGACAGATTAAAAGGAAGTACCCACATTGTCCAAGCAGGACATCATTTATGGGGAGAGAAAACTGCTGTAAATGAATGAGGACATCTTGTTCTGCATAAATTACATCTCAGTTTCCACTTTTCTGCCTCTCTGCTCCAGCCCCCTGGAAACACTTTTCTTTAAAGACCTCTTGGCATTGTCACTGGCTCTGCAGAGTGCTTGTGTTTTGCTCATGGGAAAACTCACTTTTGGAGGAACAGTTAGGTGGAAGTAGATAGACTTTTCTACAGTGAGGAATAACTTCTCATAAATCTGCTGGAGAACATTTATTTGTCTTGCAAGCCCTCCTCAAGCCCGCTGTATCTATGCTCATCAAGGTCACATCTGTTTAAATGTGCATGGGGAGGCTGAGCCAGTCACTGGGGACACACTGATTTGCGATCCTGTATTGCAATAGCCTGAGCAATTAATATGATCAAAAAATCCCATTCTATGGGATACAAGGTCATTATTATAGACCTTGTAATATTTATTTCATTACTAAGGACCTAAAAGATACAAGGGATAGCAGCAGCTCTGCATACAGCTGCAGGTGGGAGAACCGTCATTTTTCTCATCTGCCTCTGTGCCCCAAAATGAGGACCAGTGTTGACAGCAGGGGCTGATGGATATTTTAGTAAAGTCTCAAGTATCTATTGTTACTTATCACCTGAGGCATCAATGATAAAGGTCAGGGCTTCAAGACAGCTCCTCTTGCATGGACCAAGATCATAGAAACACACCGTCCTGAAATGTGGGTATGGTTGCGATCCTGATCACCTTCTTTCCCAATGCTTTCAGTCTGGGGGAAGTGTTACCCCAGCCAAAGAGATTTGGCTTTGAGATGATAAATAGTGTCCTCAGCCTGCAGGACTGTGAGGAGAACCATCTTCTGGGATGCCTGCACAGACCAAAATCTATTGTTTCTAGTGGTGCCCAGTGAAAAATGTTCTTGGCGAAGTAAGTCTAATAAATTTATACACTTGCTATCCCTATTCTAAGAATCATCTTGATCCAGTGAATCGTCCAGCACCTCCTTTCACCCTCAAGGCTTGTCTGGCCAGCTCCTTCCCTGAGCTAAACAATATGAGTGAAAGCAGATGGAAAGGAAGTGTAGTTAGCATTCATTCATTGCTTATGTACAGGCTGTCAGAACTAATGAAAATTTATATCAGACAGGCAGCAACCAGCTTCTTGGTGTTATTTATCTTTTGTCGCCGTGGGTGATATGGCA
>VZRL01002586.1:70758-95375 GCA_013397895.1 Origma solitaria | reverse complement strand
GGCCAAGCAAAACCAACACACCCACTCAAAATGAGTTTGATGGTCCAGGAGAGCTCAAAGGGTCTCTGTTTGTACTGCTGTTTGTAGGGCCCTGAGATTTAAAAAAAGCAGGAGCTTGTTGGACACCACCAGTTCCCTGGAGCTGTTGATGTTTCTGATCAGCTCAAGAGGAGCTGAGCCCAGGTGCATTTCTCACGTGGTGATGCAGCCTGAAAAGGGCTTGGGGGAGGCACCACCTCCAGGACGCCACCACCCAGGGCATGTAGCAGTCTTGCCACAGCCCTTTAATATTCACAGGTGATCAATAAAGCTGAACCAGAGACAGAAGCTGAGACATTCCAAGAGCAAGAAATAAACTGAAATAAATGACAGAAGGCACTTAAGGAAGGGATAAATAACAGCATGGCCACAGCAGGCCTTAGAGCAGAGTTTCCATCAGAGACTGGGCTGCATCCAAGTGCTGCAGGATGATGTGTCAGCTGTACCAGAGTTTCGTCCTTCTCCCCACCATTAATTATTCCCATCCTGACATTTGAACACGTCCGGCAGCGGTGGGAAGACAGAGGGGGCAGAAGTGTGGGCAGAGCTGACGGAACAACTCATGCTGATTGGTAGCAGACAGCTCTTGGGCATGGCTGGAAGCAAGCACACATTGTTGGAAGTACGTCTACAGCAAAGAGACTGACAGGAAAAATGTGGTGTATAAAGGCTGCTGCTGTTGGCAGGAATTTCTTATTTTCACACTGTTGAATTATTTGCACTGTATGAAATCATAGAATCAGAATCACTGAATCATTTAGGTTGGAAAATCTCTCAAAGATCATTGAGTCTAACCTTTGATGAACCACCATCTTGTCAGCAAGACCAGAACACACCCAGTGCCACATTTAGTCATTTCTTGAACATCTCCAGCAGTGGCGAATCCATCACATCCATGGGCACCCCCTTTTAGTACCTGACAATGCTTTCCATGAAGATATTCTTCCTGAACCTCCCCTGCCACAGCTTGAGGCCATTCCCTCATGTCCTGTCCCTTGTTCCCTGGAAGCAGAGCCCGACCACCCCCANTTTTCCCCAGGCTGAGCCCCTCCAGCTCCCTCAGCCACTCCTGGTGCTCCAAACCCTTCCCCAGGTCCATTCCCTTCTCAGGACATGCTCCAGCCCCTCCAAGTCTTTCTCCTTGTGAGGGGCTCAGAACTGCCCCCAGGATTGGAGGTGGGGCCTCAGCAGTGCCCAGCACAGGTCCTGCTGCTGCACCAGTGCTGCACAGCCAAGGTGCCCTGGTCCTTCTTGCCCACCTGGGCACAGCTGGGCTCATGTTCAGCACTGCCAGCAGCACCCCAGGGCCTTTCCCTTTGCAACCCCTGTGGCTCAGCCTGGAGCTGCCCCCACTCATCCTCGCTCCTCATGTTCTTAGTCCATGGCCATGTCGATGGGAGGGTCACTGGCCTGACATTGCAGGATAGGCTGTGAGTCACAGAATGCAATCTTTTAAAAATTAAATCTAACCAATAACTATCCAACTTCCTAACAGGGTGGTGACAAAAAGTTACCTGCCCTGCTATTGGATGCTGTGCGTTATTTTGAACTCACTTTCCTCTTCCTCCGCAGTCTGTTGAAGATCTGTTTTCATGGTTCATTTTATCCCCTTGGGTTCTCATAACGAGAACTATTTGCTAACCTTGGCTTTCTTCCCAAGGAGTGCCACAGCTCCCAGACAGGAACAGAGACTTACCAATGGCTCCTCATCGGGCAAGTCAGGCTTTGTCAGAAATGGAGATGGCAAAAACTCGGGTTCCTTTTTCATTCAGCCTCCTTCCTGATGTATTCCACTCCTTTTTGCCAGACTTCCAGCCCAGAAGCTGCCCCATCCCCTTTTTAATGGTACAAGTTTTAACTAGTTGGGAGGTGAGTGGTAAATATGGTGCCGGGCTAGGAAGCACCACACCAGAACTACTGAAACATTGCTAAACATTTTCACTGGTGCCAAAAATAATTGAGAATAAATCAGCTTCATCACCACCCAACATTACCCCAGATTTCTGGCATCAAGGATGAAAATAATTTAAACTGTTGGGAAGGCCTTATGTTTCAGATTTGTTTTGGACTTGTGGAAGATATGGAGGGAGACAGCTATGTGTCTTTACCCTGAAAAAGGATTTATTTTTTTCAGTGTCATAAAACATGATTCACCAGGCATGCCAGGGAGAGCATCGCTCAGGAAAGAAATGACTGTATCCCCCTGGGCCATCCATCCCTGGTAAAGTTTCAAATTCTGGGAACATGACTTGGGAACGTGACTGAACTTCACAAACTGTGTGAAGTGCACTAATTGGGGCGTGTTGGGAGCAAGCTGTGACGGGCCTGTGTGGGTCAGTGTTCCCCTTCATACTCCACAAAAATTTTTTCTTCTCCATGCTGATGAAAAATACAAGTTTGAAAGCCCCACATCCCACAGCTGCACTGGTAGGACTCCTCGCAGTATCTTGAAGGGACCCTAGTTATCACACAGAGGTCCTGGAATCTTCAAACCTTATGTCACTGTTACTATTTTGCTCAATTTGCATGTCCTCTTCACTTGCAGAGGCAGGGTGTGATGGAATAATGAGTCTTGTTCATCTTTTCAGAGTCAGGATCAGCCTAGACTCATCCAGGACTGAATTTCATCCAGCTCTGAATGAGGAATTTACTTCCTACTTGTTTTCTTAGTGACATTGAGCTCATCAAGATGAGTTTCACTTGTACCCCACAGGGCTCCTGGCCTGGGAATACCCTGAAAGATACCATTGCAACTCTTTCATAGAAAACTGCTATCTAAATTATTACTATTAATAGCAATTATTATTTTCTGCTATAATTTTACCTGTTATACCTGAACTTCGAATTTGGTTCCTACCTGCTGTAAATTATCTCCCTACCTCCTGGCAGAACAGAGTTCCTCCAGAGCAGAGCAAAGTAGCCATGATAAGCTGACTGTGAGCCAGCTCCAGAGGCACAGGTGAGAGCTCAGTGAAGGATGAGCTTCCCCACCTCTGGAACCTCTGACTGCACCTTGCAGCTCAGCCATAAACCAGCATTAAACTAAAGCAAGGCAGACCTGCTTTGGGGTAGTGTGTGATTCCAGGGTGGAAGGAGAACCTCCTGCCCTTGCCTTACAAACCCTCCAGGTGAGAGGTTCAGATGCAGGTCGAGCCCCAGTCTCACATCAAAGGGACAAGCTCGTCCCCTCTGCAGAGCCCTGCATCCACCAGAGCACGGCAGCCTGAGGCAGGGAACAGCAGCTCCCAAGAGCATCTGGAAGTCTCTTTGGCATCTGTAACAGGTCCAAAAGAATCCAGCAGAGCCTCTGACTGGTCAGGGCTCATCTGTGCATAATGGGGTCAATTTTGCATTTGAAAGTAGTGATGAATTCTGAATTTCCCTCTCTTGGTATACAGGAGAAAGCATGATAGTTGGAGTTATCACAGAATCATAGAATCACAGACTGGTTTGGGTGGGAAGGGACTTAAACTCATTCGACCCCTGGCCATGGGCAGGGACACTTTCCACTTACCCAGGTTGCTCGAAGCCCTGTCCAGCCTGGCCTTGAGCACTTCCAGGAATGGGGAGTTCACAAACCCTCTGGACAACATGTGCCAGGGCCTTACCACCCTTATAGCAAAGAATTTCTTCCCAGCGTCTAATCCAAACCTGGCCTTCGATCACTCCTGGTTATTGCAGCACGGCACTACGTCCCTTGTTCCACCCCACAGCCGTGTGTCAGCGCCAGCCTGGGCTGTGGGTCACCGTACCCTCGGAGTGGGACCAGGGACCTGTGCCCTCCTGCTGCCTTGGCTGCCTGGAGAGAGGAGCAGGAAGCACCAGCACCACCCAGGAGCAGCCCTTTGGCTTTGACATCTTGGAGTTTTTAGATGTGTGATCCTTCCAAGCAAGAATAAGCCCTCAGCTAGAAGTGGTGGGATGAAGATGGCAGATTTTTTTGCCTCTTTTCCCTCCCTGAAAATACGCAGGGATCTGCTTTGTGCTTGGAAATACTCTTAACAAATCTTTATTGGAAGTGAAATACTCAGGCAAGTGGAAAGGTGACTGAGGACATAGGAAGAGTTGGAGAGGGACAGAGGGCTGAGCTCAGAAAGGCAGCTGTGAGGCCATGGAGCACACCAAAGATTGCTCCTCAGCCTCAAAGTGTGCTCCTCAGCCCTGTGGGGATTTGGAAACCTCAGTCTCAGTGGGTGGGATTTTTCCTTCATAGAGAGATGTGGAGCAAAATCCAGCTGTATGCAACCATTATGGATCAGGAATATTTAAGAGGCACAGGCATCCTCTTCTCAACGTCCTCTAGGAGCTTTTAAAATTAATTAGCTCAGAGCCCACAGTGCACCTGGGCCACAGAGGAGAAATAACATGAGATCTCTCCCTTTCTGAACTGCAGAGCGTTCAGCAGGAGCAGCCATGGGGACCCAGCAGCACTGCCATTCCAGGCTGTCACTGGAGCCGGTGGTGCCGGGGGAGTGAGGCACTGCTGGATGGCACAGAGCATCTTCCTGACACAGGCTGCAGGGCTGGAGCACTGTGAGGCCCCCAGGGTAGCTAAAACCAGGGCTTAAAAGGAAAAAACGAGTGTGATGAAATATTTTGCTATGGAAAAGAGAGGATTTGATGTAAATCATGCCCTGAGGACATGTCCTGCCTGTGATTTATCCAGGCTTTGGGTGCAGTGGCACTCGGGCTGCTGGCACCCAACTTCACCTGTTACCTGTTCATGCAGCACAGAGTCTGAAAGGCTTTTGCTTTACTAGACACAATGTTATTAAAGATTTATCAACAGCACCATGGCAGAAAGCTTTTCCTTGTGACCACAGTGTATGGAGCCTGTGCTCCAAAATAGAAAGGGCAGCTCAGGATTCACCCAAAATGCTCTTTTATGCCGAAGCAGTGGCAGTGAATTAACTAGAGCAGTGCTGCCGCAGACCTGTCTCATCTCCTGCCTCTGATTTCTTTCCATTTGGCACTAATAACATCCCTGTGAAGTGGGTGAGATGAAGATAGAAAGAAAATTACCCCCTCCCCTGAATCCTATAGGTTTGTAGTTTCATCAAGCTGTTGTTCCAGTCATACCCAAATCCTGGTGGTGCCCATGATGCTCTGCACCTGGCACGTGGCACGAGGCCACTCCTGCAGAGGCACAGGGCTGGGGCACACTGCTCAGCACAGGCACAGGCACGAGCACAGCCTCCTGCTGACACAGCTGCTCCTCTCCCCAAAGGGCCACAAACCAGTGGGAAAGGACGGAGCCCAGTTCCCACCCATCAGGGAGTCAGTCCACAGAAAGGCATGGGATGAAGCAGCTCTCTCCTCCTGACAAAGTTCTCTCAGAGATCCTCCCCCATGACCACCCAGGCCCTGTTCAACAGCATCCAGTGCCAAGCTCTGGGGCTCCTCTCACCCCTGAAGAGTCCTGCAGCAGGGGGATGCAATCCTGACTGTGGGTCAGTGACTCCGCCTAAGGTTTCAAGTTGTGTCAGGGGAGACTTAGATTCGATATTAGGAAAGATTTCTTCATGGAAAGGGTTGTCCAGCCCTGGCAGAGGCTGCCCAGGGCAGTGGTGAAGTCACCATTCCTGGAAGTGTTTAAAGAACATGTGGATGTAGCCCTTCAGGACATGGTTTAGTGGTGACCATGGTGGTGGTGCCAGATTGGCCTCAATGATCCTGGAGGCCTTCTCCAACCCTCACAGGTCTGTGATCCTACGATTCTCCTGCTACAGCAACAAGCTCCTCTTGTGGGATTCTTAACGCTGCTCATACAGGCACCTGGGCCAGCAGCTCCCCCTTATCCAAAGGAACAGGCCAGTAACAAATCTGTCTGCACATTTTTCCTTACATGAAGTCCCTTTGTGGGTGGTCAAAGTAGCACTTAAAAACAACTGTGTGTCGAAGTCCCTTTCCAGCAAGCACCAGTGGGCGTGGAGGCTTCATGGGCAGTGGCCCTTGGAACTCCCAAAATGACACAAAGTCAAGCATTAACCTAAAGACACCCAGTCTTTGAACCAATGAGTCCTGTTTAACCCCAGATCCCTCAACAAGCTAAGGAGAAAAACCACAATTTTGAAAGCAGGTGAAAATGTTAAAAATCCTGGCACAAATACCCAGAGAAATTTAACCAATGAGCTCAGGAGGGGTTGATCAGCAGCCATAGGAGGGCCACAACCAAGTAGCACTTCTGGAAGGAAGAGCAATGCATGAACTACAAGAAAAACAGCAGCATTCTTCTCTCAGATTTTATTTCAATTTAATTGCCAGCTTCATCCCATTAAAAAAAGAAATCCATTAATTTCTAGAGGATTCAAGAAGATATACGTTCAGAGAAATTACTACAGGACACAGGCCCTGTGGTGCAGCAAACTGACTCTTGGCAGCACAGCCAAGGCATGGCATAACATGGAGTAACACCTGTGCACACAGAACGGCAGGGAAAATCATCCACAATGGCACATTCTGACCAAACACGTTTTCAATTTATTACAGTATGGGAAAAATAACAACAAATGAAAGAAACAAAAGGAATAACTTTGCCTCAGCAAAGGCACTTTTAACTGCAAACTCCATCCAGCAGCTGTAAAACAGCCCAGTGCATCTCAGAATGAATCATCACTTATTCCCACTCTGGCTCACAGGCACATCATCCTTCAAGTCCTTTAAATAGCAGTCTGGCTTTAAATGGAATTGTGCAAATTCATTGTAGGATCTATCACTTAGCTTCCCAGCTCTCTGCACACAGATGGTCCCTGTCACTCGGCCTTAACCATTTCCATGGCTCAGGTCAGTGCCTGCACATCAGCCTAGGGTATCCCACTTGATAGCTCTGGTCCTGGGATCGACAGAGTCCTGACACTACCACCAGGACAATCAGAGGCAGTTCAGCTTCACTTTAAATCAAAATGCCCATTCATTAAAAAACAACCAGGGAAGGAAGAGGAATTTTTGCTGGATATCAGGAGGCCTTGGGGCTCAGGAACCTGCAGTTCATCCCCCATTCCCTTCCCCTTGGGATTCATGTGCAAATCACCCAGCAGCAAAGGGGGACAGTCCCTGGCAGGAGGCAGCCCAAGCTGAGCGGGCAGGAGCCAATGGCTCGATGACCTGCACATCCCACCCTCATGTCCCACCCGAGGCTCACACCCCAGGGTCGCACCTGAGGGTCACACCCGGTCCTCCAGGAGAGCATCCCTGACCAGCAGCCCTCTGGCTTCTTAGCCCAGAATGCCACTAAAGGCTCAATGCTCCACAGATAAGCAAAATGTTTTCCTTCTTCAGTGAGTTGCATGAGGCGAGAGAGGGCATGCTGCAAACACAGCTGCTTCTCCTCAGCTGCTGTACAATTCCTGCCTGCAGCATGAGAACCGCAATGTTCACAGGCATGGCCTCCACCCCCTGCATGGAAGCACCTACAACCCAGCCAGGACAATTGCCCTGCACAAAGAGTGAAGCACATTTATAAATAAATATGAGCACAGTTTCAGCAGCGAAGGCCAAGCTATTCTTGGCTTGCCAGGGAAACTGGAATTCTGCAGCTAAGCAGCATCATCCAAGACCCTGCTTGATTTATTCCCAAGTCCGTAACACTTTTCCCAGAAGGGCCTGACTCCCATGCAGGTGCACGCTCCTTCTTCCAGGAGCTGAAAATGGAATTACCACTGTCCATACGTGCTGCATAGATGTGCCTGCAGAGAGGCAAGCACCTGAAAGAAAAATATTCCAGGAAAAAGAATCTCTCCCAACCTATGCACATGCCAATTTTATGGGCAGCCTTTCACTGTTCAAATAACCAGCACTAATAAAGGAATAGATTATTTTCTATTCTTTGCTGTTTAGGTCCTTTAACACTGGGATGAACCAACTCATTTTTTCTTTCTCCTTCCAGCTCTAAACCTTGGCACAGCTCATTCTGGCTGAGTTTTTTCCCTGAGAGACACCCTCATCTCAAGCAGCCTCAGGAAGGGAGGAAATACAGCCCTAGCCATACTAAACTTTCCTGTATCATACTGGGAAGGAATTCTTCCCTGTGAGGGTAAGGAGGCCCTGGCACAGGTTGCCCAGAGAAACTGTTGCTGCCCCATCCCTGGAAGTGTCCTTTGGAAGCATCCTTTAGAAGCTTTCTAATAGTTTAATGTCTTTATCGTATTGTGGTGCCCCAAAATGCTCCCAGCACCTGAGGGGAGGCTGCCCCAGTGCTGATCAGAGAGGCCAATCCCCTCCCTGGCCCAGCCGGCCATGCTGGGCCTGGTGTGCCCCAGGACGTGGATGTCCCCCCTGGCTGCCAGGGCACTCACATTCAACCTTCCACCGACCAGGACCCTCAGCTCCCTTTCCATGGCACAGCTTTCCAGCATCTCATTCCCCAGACTGTCTGTACACCCAGGGCTGCCCTTCCCAGGTGCAGAATTGGGTGCTTTCCCTTGTTGAACTTCACTGGGCTGGTGATTGCCCAGTCCTCTCATTTGTCCAGATCTCTCTGCTGAACTTCCCTTCACTTCACTGGGAAAGGGAAAGCTAAACAAATCTGGAACATTTTCTTGGTAGTCTGAAGCGGTTCAGGTCAGACATTCCAGTCCCTGGAACAGCCCATGGGCTGGGAACCAGCCTGCATCGGCCCCAGGGCATTCAAACCAGGGCCAACAGCTCCGTGTGGCTGGGAACAAGGCAGGCTGGGGCGAGATGCCGACAGGGAATCAGAAGGCACAGTGAACACAAGGCAGACATAAAGGGAACTGGCACCCACAAACTTTTCACAGGTGCCAGTGCCCACCTGAGCTCAGGCAGTGACTACAAACGATCTAGACAAAACAGACAGTTCTGAGGTCCATTTCTTAGTAAGGCTTTGAGTGCATGTTTAAGTGCTTTTCTTTAATTCTCACAAAAGACAGGCCAGCATTCTTCAATCAGTTGTGATCCTTCATTCCAGTATAGAAAACACATATGCAAACATGGCTTCAGACCCACGCTCACTTAGGAGATTGTTTTAAAGCTTGTATTAAAAATAATTTTTTATACAAATGATAAATACTTTAAAATAAGCATTTACAAAAATAAACAGTCCATTCCCGTAAGAAAGGACATTTATAGCTGAAATTCTGAACGCACCTGAAGGCAAGAATATTACTGATGAAGCTAGTTAATAAAATCTTTGGTATGAGTATAGGACATTCATATTTATGCATTGTTGGCTTCCTTTGGCCGGCGTACTGTACAGACAAGTGAAGAGACAGCTTTTCCTTAATTTCTTGATATGTCTTCCAAATATAACATACAAATATTTCTAACATGTCTTCCTATGATAATAGGAGAAAAGCCCAAGATTCTCCTGGCTCTTCCTATGACTTGTGTTTCTAAAACAGAATGAAGATGAGAGGAAAAATAAAAAGTGAACACATTTAAGTTTCATTTTAGTTAGGAAGCAGCACCTGCAAAAAATAAAAATCAATTGAATATAACTCTAGAGGAAAGCCCACTTCCTTCAATTTGTAGAAATGAACTCCCAAGAGAGGCGAACAATGAATCTGTTTCAGACGGAAAGAGGAGATTGGTCAGGTAGGGAAGGGGGCAGCTTCACACCCGAGCACAGCACTGATGGTGTGCAGCAGGTGACTGCAGGTGGCAGCTAGAGCCCACACCCAGAGCCAGCAGCACGGGGACAGCTGCAGCTGCTCGGACTCAGCAAATCCAGCCAGCATCCCCCAGCCCTGGCACTAGCCAAGCTTCCACCAGCTCCCAAGGGGTGTGGGAGCCGGAAGGTTTGGGTCTGTCTCATGACTGCTGGGAATCATGACCCATTGCTATAGCAACAGGGGCTCATGTGACTACTGTCTTTAAAAAGAGCCCCTATTTGTGGCATCCTCTGTAGGCAAAATATCCATTATTTATACCTCAGCATGTCTGCTGTGCAATTTGTATCCTGAGCTCATTAATGAATGATGACACCTTGGCCCACCCTGCTAAGGGGCCCTGTCAGATGAGGAGCCCAGCTCACTCCATCGTGCTGAGGGAAGGCAGCCAAGAGAAGGCCCTGAGCAGCTCACCTGAGTTACAGCAGTACCAGAACAGGGCCAGGCCTGCAGCCATGCTGAAACACGCGAGGAAGAACAGCGGGCCTAGAGAAAATGGGAAAGCAAACACAGTAAGAACAGGGCAGAAGTTTAGCTCAGTTCATAAATCACCAATGGCTACCAATGTGCATAATTAAGCATATTCAAATGAAGCTAACACATTCAGAATTCTGTATGTTCTGTAGCTAATGTACTATGAAGTACATTCACTAGACTGCAATTGATTTTTACTACAGTTGCTTTGTCACCATTCCCTGTTCCCGTCTGCTCATCTGGCTACAGCCTATAGAATTTAAGGAGAAGTTTCCTTAGATGTTTCCTCACTCTGAAACTTTGTGCAAGCCACTCTTTAAACACTAAATAAACTTGCTGCTGGGGCTCCCCCACAGCCAGGCACTTCACTCCATACACAGCCCCAGGCCCTGCTCAGGGGAAGAGGCTGCAGCCCTCAGAGGCGCAGTTTTAGGGTTTTTTTAATTCCCTACAGATTTTCCACGAACTCCACTTTCTAGCAAGAGCAAATATTCTTGCTCATGTTTACAGTTCTCATGAGGGCTGAGATGAAGAGAGAGCCACATATGCACCTAAACCAAATCTCCCCCTGGAAACTGCCTGCCTGGAACACTTTAATGGTGATGCTCAGTACTGACGTTCAATAAAACCTTTCTAATTCATATTTATCCACTGACAAAACAGAATGAAGATTTTTGTCTGCTTCTTTATTGCCTAATATTCTATTCGTATTTATCATTTCACTAGAAACAGAGATACAATTAAACTATTGTTTCTACACCTATCAATTTAAGGGCAAGTGTACTGCCTCAACAAATTCCTGGAGCTCACTGCGTGGACAAGGACACAGGAGAAACAGCAAAGGAGCAAGGATTTTGTTGCTCCTTGGAATGTATAACCTCCCAATGAGGGTGGCTAGTGGCCAAACATTCTCTGTCTGAGGCCAGCTCAGAAAAAAATACAAAAAAGTAGTAAGTAAAAATAAAATAAAATATTACTTCAATTTCTTATTTCCAAGCACTTTCTCTGTTCACCCTGTACTGTTATGCTGTAGACCGCAACAGCAATGTGAAAAGTCTGAACAGCAATTTGGTTCAATATTCAGAGAAACACCGCCACCACAGACAAACATATATATTGAGTTAAACAGTGTTTCTGCTCCTCATTTCAGTTTTCTCTCAGGAAATTGGAAAAAAGGCATAATTCATAGAAAGTGTTTTGAATCTCACATTATTGTATCTAAATAAAATATTAAACTTAAATAATACAATATTTCATTATAAATTGTGAGAACTCTTCATCTTTCTTTCTGATCTTCCTTTTCAAAATATCCTACTATGAAGAAAATATTTATCTCTGTAATCTGCCTTTGAACAGAGGAAGGTAAAAATAATTGTTTTCCAAAGGAAAAGATATTTAAGCTTTTCCTTCCTTTCTGTCATTGCTTTCAAATGATTTTTAGTTAAATGGAGAGCTTAAAAAATGGAAAAAAAATTGAAAGTCATATCCAAAAGTTATTGGTGGCCTTATGCAAAATGAAACCGGCAGCTGAATAGACCTTACTGTTCAAGCATTGAAGAAATCACAGGAAATTAAGAGTTTAGCTGTAATAGTATAAATAATACCTTTGTAAATATTGATTAAACTCTACAGTCTCTTCAATTTCCTGGCACTGGTTTCCTCAACAGTAGCTCAGTACATTTTCCTCCATTAATTCTACTTAACTTGTGACAGTAAAGACATCATAAGCCAAAATAGATGTTACATGAAGTGCAAATTACATGGTATAATAAATTGCATCATAATCTGCAAAGCCATTCCATCCGGTGACACTGTATGATTTATTTACCCCTGTCATTTAGCATATATTGTTCCTTGTCAGTGTCTATCTCTGTGGGATCTGGGGTTTCTAGAAATAAAAGCAACACATGAAAAGTTAGTACTCAGCTCAAGCAAACAAGCAAACATAATCAGCACATGCAAAATGGTGCAAAACAACATATTTCAGAAAAATATCCAATGTTGACATAAAGTATTATCCCCTCCAATGGTAAATCATTACTCAAATTAAAGCTGAACTGATGAAAGACATGTATTGCTCAAAAGACATAGGCACAGAGTCATCTGAATGCAACTACAAATAGCTGCAGCTTCACTTCTGATCTGCCTAAGCAGTGACCACAAAAATAACAATACACTTGTTTCCCAAGTCAGGAAAGCAGGTGATAATCCTTTCACAATGTCAGCAATTTTCATTGTAATAAAAACAAATTATTTGTTAATAGATGCACTAATCTGAAAACACCTCTATAATTTAATGTATCACCATTCTTCGTTCTTAAGTAAATCACTGGGCATGGATGTATTTAGCAGGTAGAGCACATAGAAAAAACTTCTTGGTGTAGATTATTTACTAAATGAAGGTCTCAGCTGAAGACACACCCAGCTTCTTTACAATTCTGTAGGTTCTACATGCTAACATTTGGCACAAGCAATTTTGGTCTCTATCTTTCTGCAAATTCTACTAGAAAAGGAGGTTGGCCTTAAGACAAGGTGTTCAGTAGTTTCCACTCTGGGCAGAAAGACCCTTTCAGAGCTGCCTTTGACACACAGATTTGGAGATCATGCTGTCTGCAGAAGGGACATGGACAGCTGTCACCAGACATGGCAGAGGAGTGACTTTCCGTAACACATCACCAATCTGCAAAACAGCTCTTTTAGCCAAACGTTTTTGTGGCCGTAGAATCACAGAACCATAAAGACTGGGAAAGACCTCTAAGATCACTAAGTCCAACCATCAAAGGGTTAAGAGGGGAAAAAAAGGAAAGGAAAAAAAGGAAAGGAAAAAAAGGAAAGGAAAAAAAGGAAAGGAAAAAAAGGAAAGGAAAAAAAGGAAAGGAAAAAAAGGAAAGGAAAAAAAGGAAAGGAAAAAAAGGAAAGGAAAAAAAGGAAAGGAAAAAAAGGAAAGGAAAAAAAGGAAAGGAAAAAAAGGAAAGGAAAAAAAGGAAAGGAAAAAAAGGAAAGGAAAAAAAGGAAAGGAAAAAAAGTAAGAGCTTGGAGTCTGGCTGTCAATAGGTAAAGATTTAAGACTGATCGGTTTCAACTGCTCCTCCTTCTTCTACATGACACCTGGATCTAAGAGAGGTGCCTCAAAAACTGTCCTCAAAAACTCAGGCAGCGACAGATGAACATCCATCTCCCCTGCTAAGGATGTCCCTCTTCATGGGGGACAGGGCATGGCACTGGAGCTGAACAGAAGCATCTGGACCACTTTGCTGTGAAGCCTGAGAGTCACTGAAGCAGCAAGGATTGCTGCAAAGCCTCCATGAGCACTGTGTGCCCCTGGCAGCCTCAGCCAGCCTGCCATGCTTTGAGGGGCTGATGCCCTCCCTAGGAACTCCAGCTAGGAAATCCTCACACTGCACAGGAGAGCACAGACAAATCTCTACCACCTCTATCACTGCATGGGGCTGATCTGGGCCTTTACCCTTCTAGTCTATGTCAGCGTGGAGAGAAATAAAAACATTTTCTGAGTCACCTGGAAAGTCCCATTTGCTTCAATAGTTCCGAGGCTGCCCACACCGTGTGCCTTACCCCCCCTCTAGTGGGAATGTTCAGACATTGCCAGACACTTCACTGGCAGTTTACACTTCAGGCAAAGAAATTTTGTTCTAGCATGAACTTTAAAGCTGTTTTAAAAATGAAAAAGAAATAGTTGAAAGGATTTCCTCTGTAGAAAAAAATCTATCCTCTGTATAGCTGCATATAATCTATTACAGAACTCTATCCTGGCCATGGTCCATCAAAAATTTCTCCAGGTGTTTGTAATGCTGCTTATGTCAGCTCAATCTGCATCCCATGTTAGGGATTCTTCTTTTTCTTCACAGTTACAATTCTAGTGGCAATCTGTAAGTGCTTTGTGCTAAATTTAACAACTACTGCTAAGAGTATTGTAGAATGGTAGCATGGCTTGAATTGGAGGGACCTTAAAGACCATCCAGTTCCACCCCCGCGGCAGGGACACCTTCCACTGACCAGGGTGCTCAGGACCCCACAGAGCTCAGCCTTGAACACTCCAAGGAGAACTTCCAAGGAGTAACATTCGAGTAACAAATTGGAGGGCTGAAGGATAATGCCTTTAATATTGAAAATGTCCAAGTTCACTTAAATGAGAAGTTACTCCTCACATTGAAAAAGGAGCTTTTCCTGCAGAATGAAAGCGTTTGTGTTTTTAGCTTAAAAAGCCGCACAGATGTTTCTTGACCATTCAATCCAGAAATGCAGACATTTGTTTTAATTACATTACTCTAAGAAGCAGCAAGCATATTAACACAATCAGCTCAGTATTTCTTTCTCAGGTCAACAGAAAGAAACTGCAGAACCTTGGCACACAGTAATGTTTTAACTCAGTTCTTTAAATTATTCTCATCCTTCTGAGGATGGTAACATAAAAGAGTGTACCAAAATAACAGAGACTTTAATGACTTTTGTTGGTTACTGAAGTCCCTTTGCAGCAGCAAAACAGTTTTCAGGTACCACAAGGAGCTTTTTGTTTCACATGAAGCACTTCTAGCACAGGTATTTTCTGTGCATAGTCTGAACATGAGAAACCCTAACCCTGCCTTCTTGTGGCTACCTGAGGAAAGCTCAGAGTCATCATGTAAATCACGTGCAAGGATGAGCATGTTTCTGCTCTAGCTAAGAGTGAAAACATCCCACAAACCCTATCCAAGTCTCCTCGTAAAGATACATTTTCAAAAATAGCTTGTAGAAGGTACAATTGAACAATAAAAAAGCTTCAACTCTTAAGCATCAAAACAGCCTTGAAATTTTATTCTTAGTGACTACACTAAGATTTCTCAAACTGCTCTTAATTCATAAAGGCTGTCTGCTAACTTCTAGTCGGCCTGGCAGAAAAATCTGTTTCTTGAGCTCTACCGAAGTAAAAATGATAGATCCATGACAATTTGATTGAAGAGCCTGTTCCTCAGAGTCCATGACTTCTGTGAGGTGAACATCAGATCAAAGCATTGCCTTCAAGCTGCTGTAAGGCTCAGTCAGTTGGGATTAAGGCTCAGATGAGATTCTGAGGCAGGATGGGCCCAGACTTCCCCAGTTCAAAAGGGTTCAGGTATGGATGTGGGATAACTCTGCAGCCTCCCTATGCAGGCAGGAAAATGGTCTGCCACCACTTTGTGCTGGGTAGATACAAACTGCTTCTTTCAAAATGAACGACAAAATGAAGGTAATTACAATTTTACATTACATTTTCACTGCATAAATAAAAGAGGTCAACCTAAAGACTTTTGAAGTAGTGGTTTGAATGTCACCAGAGTTTGCCTCACATCTGTAATTTCCCCTGGCACCTAATGGAGGTTCTTACAACTAGAAATCAACTGACTAGTGAAGCATTAGTGCTGGAAGACACTTTATAAGTATCTCTTAAACTGATGTTTCCTTAGGTAAATGTGGGAGCTTTCCCTCAAACTCCTTAAGCCACTTCAGTATGAGATGTCTGAATGTATTTCCCATACACTTGAACAGTGTTCTCTGTGTTTCTTAAGTAGGGGGGAAAAAAAAGACCAATATATAGCAGCAAGCATTATCCCACATTGACAAGGTAGGCTTAAAACCTTTTCTTAAACAAACGAGCTCCTTTGCAGTACAGAATCAAATCTGTTTGAGCCTCAGTCCTTCTGAACTGCATAGAAGTGTATTTGGGGGCAGCTTTATGGACATCAGTCAGGTCTGTCAGCTGCACAAAACAAGTCCTAACTGATTTTAATATCACAGTCCATCAGTGCAGGGGCCTATGAATGCGTTAAGCTAGATACAACGAGGAGATTTACGGATTGAGAGAAAGCCAAGGTTCTGGGCCAGCAGACTTTTAAGCTTAACAAATTAGAGGTTTGTAATGTTTCTCCTGTGCTACAGTCAGAATAAACACAGAGGAAATAAATAAGCCTTTATGTAGCAATGGCTATGAAAGAGCAACTGCAATTCATAGGAGTTATATAGCTGTCTGACATGTTGCACTTCAACTGTTTTAAAGACATACTTCGTATTTCAAAACAATCAAAGTTTTGCCCACACTAATCACAAATAACAAGAAGTCAAATCCCTTTACATCTTTTGGAAAACTCAAGTCAGAAGGAATTAATATATACCCCAAAAATTATTTAAGTAACTTGTTTATTTATATTTTTATAACCTGTTTAGGTTGTTTAAATATATTTTTATAACCTGTTTAGGTAGTTTAAATAACCGAAACCACATCTGAAATGAGGTTTTGTAATACACTGGTAAGGAAATCCACAATTCAATCAACTTACAAATCAACTTACTCAAGATTTTCCTGCTTGGCAGGTCATTAAACAGCTGTTCAGCATTGATCTGAAGAGCCCTGTAAAACTCCTGACAGTGTCTGTCTCCTTTCTTTTGGAGGTGTTTTAACAGATCTGAAAGTCTGGTATGGAGTGATGCCCTTGGATTCCTGAACTGTAAGAGAAAAGCACTCATCAGAAGAGAGATTATGACAGAAGTAAGATTGAGAGATCAATTTTACATCACTATGCCAGGGAGCAAAGTTATGGAGCTTCTTAGATATTTACTAAAAGAATGGGCCAAAAAAGTAAGGGAAACCTAAAAAGGACATACATGCACTGCACAGCACTGAGCTCCATCTAGTCAGCACTGTCTGATGGAGAGCATATTTTCTCTGCCTCCCCTCATGCTTTTTTCTGTCCTGATCAAGTGAAGGCCACTCAGCATTTGATGTCTTCCCTGCATCCATGCTAACATAGTATTTGCTGTTCTACAGTTTAATTCTGGCAGCTGTAGATAAAAAATTTGAGCAAATCTTATCATTTGATATACAGTTTGATGTTTTCAAGTTTGCCCTTAGCTGCCTAGTAACGATCCCCAAAAATGCACTTTTATACTGCTTATCCTAGACCCAATATTGCAGTGTTCATCATCCCAAGATTAGGTATTTCATTGGTTTTTATTGTTTCCAGCACAATTAACTGCTGTGTACCCACTTCAACAGGCACAAATTCCCATTACTCAGGTTGGCAAGCAGCTGCAGAAGAAAATACATTTTTTCTGTAGTGCTAAATGTGGTATTAGGAGACCTTACAAAGAGAAGGAAAATGCATCCCTAGCCTTACACATGAAACTGGTATCAGTTTATCTGGAAAAAATCCAAAGCCATTCTCAGCAAAACATCATATTTCACAGGAGCACAGTGGATAATCTTTAGAACATACTGAGTTAGGAACAATTCCTGCTCAAGAGGGTCAGGAATGCCATAGATCTTACACAACATTCCTTATTCTGACAAAATTCCCACAGGCTCTACCAGATACAGCTGAGATTACAAATTTCCTAAACACTCAACAGAGTTGACAAACTTGCCTGGACCCAGAAAAAAGCAGTTCATTTCTGCCTAAGTGCAAAAGTCACAAATCATGTTTCACAGATTCTTTATGGATTTATTTTGAAGCTCTTGAGGGAAGTGGCAAGACTGGCTCAGATAATGATCTATGTCTGCTCTACACCACACAACACTAATTGCCCCCATGGAGTTTGATTATGGCAGAATTGGACCTATTTTTCCTGATGTTAAAATACTGATATGCCAAAACCCTGTGCAGACACGAAGCCAGCAGAGGGCAAGTACAAGCTATTACAAGTAGGACTGGGGAAGCTCTTAGCTGACTTTAATTTTGTCTCCACACAAACCTAGAAGCTCTTTCTCCCTAAATAACAGCTACCCATTTTTGAAAGCTTCATGGCAGGGAGGGTGGCCTTTCTCCATACATGGTGGCACCACTGCAAGTTATTACTAACTCCATGCACCTCCCACAGCTCCACACTTACTGCTGGGACTAACATCCCCCCACTTCTCTAACAATACTTAAAATTACCAATTGGTTACCAAAACTGATTGAGCTAATATAGATGATCTTGCAGACAGAGATGGATGCAGCACAGATCACCTGGTGTGCCACTCCACACCACCTCATCTGAGGAGGCAGGCACGCCAGGCATGTGGTCACAGGATGGGTGCCCTCCTGCCCACGGACTGGCTGTACAATTGCGTGCTCCTGTGGCAGGGACTGTGACATTAAGCTGCTGCTGAACAGAGTGTTCTCTCTTGTAACCGCTTGGCACAGGGAATGTGCCAGCCCTGTGACTGCTTCTCTTACATGAGATGCCACGTACAACTGGTCAGCAAGCAGGAGGCGAGGCAGACTGGTTGCGTGTGACACCAAGAATTGTGTTGGGAAACGGGCAGCTGGGCTAGTGCACCACAAAAGCAACACAATAGTCAGAGATACAGCAAAACTCGTCAAATTACCTTTTCTGCTTCTTCATTGGTAAGAATTTGGGGATAGACTCTGTTAAGCTGAAGAACAATTTTATCAACCACTTGCTCATTCAGTCGGCTAGTGCTTGTAAGGAAATACATGTCATGCTGCAGCCGATGACAATACGATTGATCTAGAGATAAAATAACACACAGAACAGACGACAGCAGTTAATTAAGAAGCCATTTTGAAATTTCATAAATTTCATTTTCCTACCAGTGATTAAATAGCTAAAATAAAATTATCACCACCACCTACTATTAGAAAGCTGAAGTATCTGCTAGGAAAACACAACACTGCCATGTGCTTTCAAAGACCCATCCACTTGAAATTACATAAATCTGAACTTCTGGCTGGTCACTCCTACTGCCTCATTCTTTCCAAAGGGAGATGGTTCTAAATCATTTAGAAGTCAAGCTCTGATGGATATTTAATCAAATACAGCGCTAAAGTTAATAAATCACTGAAGATAAATTCTCTATCACTTATGAAGTCAGATTATGATGTTTGAAACTAATGTGTTTTATAACAGCACCTCTGCCAAAGAGTCATCAAGGCTTTTAGGGGAGGATTTCACACAAAAGTGTGAGAGAAAAGACATTTAAAGGAAGTACATTTTTACCAGGGAAGTACACTCAAATACACATACAAATAAAAACCCAGACCACTACAAACACACAAATCCAGAATTGCTGTTGGTTAGCATCATTTCCATGCTATACTCTTACCAGATTTAGAAAGAGAACATCCATGACTGTGTCTGAAATGAGTGTTAAAATGTCAGTACAGTACTTTATAACTGAGCAGTACAGAAAACAAACCCAAAACACCCCCTGAAATCTCTGCACATCCCCCATTTAAAGCAAAAGCATAGCTTTTATGGTATTCTGGCTACCAGAAAATACATAACCATCAGTTCTTTGTGCCCTGCAATTTAGAGAAGATAAAAAAAGGAATGAAAGAAAATAGCAAAAAAACTTTGCCACTATGAACTGCACCTATGCACACGTCTTGCCCTTTCTATAGTGTGACTGGGCACTGTCCTTTTTCTGCATCTGTTTTATACTGTCCATCTGCATTATACTGTCCTTTTTCTCCATCTGTTTAGCACTGACAGCATTTACAGGAAAGGTTTCAGGAAAACTGCCCAGTGTGACCATCACACATTATTCACTTCTTCAGTGCCAGTGCCATTCCTATTCAAACAAGAACACACCACTACTGATGCAGCCCAGAGAGCTGTGGGCACAACAAGATTTCAGTTATGTTCTTAATTTTCATACAAACACCGCTTCATTTCCATGTGTTTCTAATGCCTCACTTTTCCACAGCTCACTGCCAAGGCTGCTGTAGCGTACTGTCACAAACACACTGCCCTGACACATGCGCTGTTCAACTGTTTTACTGCAAGAAGTTCCAGATTCTCCAAGTCAGGGCTGAGATCAAATTTCTCTTCAAATAAACTCACTGGAATGACAAAGGGCTGAGGCAAGGACCAGGACACTGTAAAGTTGTGTCTTTTGATGAAAATACTACTTGGGGGATGAAACTTCCTCACCCTCCTCCACCTCAACTCCATGATTTGTAGTGATTCTCAGCGTCACTAACTCTGTACCTTCTGCACACTTAGACAAAACATGTATTAAACATGTTTTGGGTCTTACAGCTAGCAGAGCAATTAAACTTCAAATCAGCTTCAGAAACAACAGGCTAAAAACACAAGGATCCAGCATAACGAGGATACGAAATGAAATAAAAGCAGGCTCAGAGAGTCATTTCGTATCTGCTTTTTACTTTGTTGCTGTCATTCCCTCCCACACCGGCAGCGTGCAGATGTCTGTGAGCAGTAGCTACACCAGTGAAGGTAACTGTGACCATCTCAAGATCTCATTTAAACCAAGTACTATTTCTGAGCAGTCACAAGCACTCGCTGCCCTTGTGGCACTTTTCATTTAGACACACTCATTAAACCATCACTTTATATGACTGTTTACGAGTCTTACCGAGGGCTTTTAGCTGTCACCTGAAACCTGCGCCCTGGGGTGCCATATTACAGTGCAAAGGCCTCTCCAAGATTCCAGGGGCAGCTATGTTTTCTTACCATCTGGGCCAAAAGGCAGGAGCAGAGAATGAGACCATGCTCTTGGCCTCTCTGGCTACTGCTAAATTGTGCCTGCCACAAGGAAAGGTCTAAGGCCTGGTTTAGGCCCTTGCAGGATGCTTCTCCCATCCAATGGGATGCCCTGATTTCAAGAAGGACCCACGAAGCAGTCGGTTTTCTCCCCACCCCTACAGAGGTTTCACCTGCCTGCACCTGCACCTCTCCAAAGCACTTTCATTCAATATTTAGGATGGGCTGCAAGGTTAAACATTTCATGAAAAGCAGTTATCAAGCTCAACACTAGCTGGATAAAAGCAGAGTAGAAATATCTCACCCTTCTAGTACCTGACCTTTCTTCCAAAATCTTTTGTCTTTTCCCTAATTCTGAGAAATCTCTGCCCAAACCACACAAGGAACTACCTTCAGACCAGAAAAGTAAAACTTCCCACACTGACACTACCCGCCATGCAGAACTGTGCCCCAGCTACCAAATTTAAAGAAAACAAACTAATCCTAGCAGTTGAAAAAAGGCACCACTGCTGGGTGCAATGCCCCTGCACCCATCTTGCCCCAGGAGTTCTGTCAGGGCACAGACTCGCCCCTGCACACTGCCAGCCATGGCCCAGGCATGCGTGTACAAGCTCTGCTGTGAGGTTTTATAATCACTGTCCACAAGCAGCAGCCTTTTAATGGTGAACATATCCATTATGCACATTTTTGAGTAACAAGAATGCCAAGTGAGGTAATTTCATGACTGCAGCAAGGCTACTAGTGTGCCATCAGGTTTTAAGAATTTAGGGAGCAGTTGTTTTGGGATATTTTGCACAACCAGCTTTTATCTCACTGCCTCAAAGTGACAACAGATGTTGCAAGGACAATTTAAAATCTTTATGCTAAGGAGACTGTTTATAACCAGGACTCACCCCAGCATTAAAGGGACACTCGTACTCTTAGCCAGTACTTGCCTAGAAAATTCAGAGCAGCAAAACTGTGAGAGCAGGTCTATTTACCACAGTTTAAAGCAAAGGAGTAGCATTGCCAGGCATTTTAATGCCCTCAGAGTGCACAAGGAATGAATCTCACTCCAAATTTGAAATTTCATATAGTACAATAGTTATACTTTCTCCTCTGTCAGAACATTAATCTAACTGGGCTTAATCCTGCCCCACAGACTTTGGAGCCAAAAGCAGGTTTGTTCAAGAGTGCAGCTGCTGGGAAGGAGCTGGAGGGCTGGCAATGAGCTCAGCCCTACAGAAAAGCAAATACAGCTGAGATTTGATATCACAACACTGAACTAGTCCTAAAAGTTGCTTTAAAAGAGTTGGTACTTTCCTTACTCAGAAGAAATGTAAACTTGTCAAATAGGCACACAGGAAACTCAGGAACTGTCTTTGGTAGTTGGGAAGAATAATAATTTCATGTTATTGATTTATATTTACTAAAAACCCATGACACACCGTACATACCAAGTTTTTCTGTTACCCAAAATCCAAGCAGTCTCTGACACACAGCAAAGGGCACACTAGGATATGCCGTGCCACCTGACTGCACACATGGAAGGAAAGCAAGCACAAGTAAAACGAATAGATATCAGAGAAAAGCAAGACATTATTTGTAGCCAGCAGCTCCTCAAACAGAGGACAAAATAAATTACAAAACGATTATAAAATATTTTAATCACTAATTTATAAAATAAATTATAAAACAGAATCACTGATTTACTGATGATAAATGTGCAAGCAGCAAATTACAGTAACAAAGCAACACACTCACCAATTTCCACCTGCAGGTACAAGTCACCCTCACTGAATCCCTTCAAAAAATGACATCTCTCGATACTTCCTTCCAAATGAGCAATTAGGTTTCTGGCAATAGCTGTAGAATGACCCAGCCAATGCACTAAGTAGTGGCATTGTAAGGCTGCTGAAATATATTTTGCCCTTGGAAATAACAAGGCTCATAAAAAACTTATCATATGTGACCATGAAGTGCCACACTGTCTGCTACAGCACCTGCAGAAAAACATCAGGGGTAACAGGGACACCTTTTCTAAAGTTCTTCCTGATTTAACAGCAGAGTGTTCACAGGGAGTTTGTCAGAGACAATTCCTCACCTAGGCAGGGGTATGTCAGACCCTGGCAGCCGCCAGGATGTTGGACAAACCTTTGCACTCCTGCACCACATGCCTGTGATGAGGTACGTGGTCCCTGAAAGCTGTCATTAGCCACTGGCAAAACACAAAACAGAACTTTTAGGCTATACTGGTTGCCAAAAACCCCTCTGTAATTTTGGTTCTGCTCAACTATTCTTCGCATAAAAGATGTCATGTTGCTTTCTGTACCAGGAATATCAAAAAGGATTTTGTCTGTTGCAGTCCCATGCATACATTTCTCCATGATCTACTTTCACTGCCCTTCTGGATAAAGCCACAGGGCTCTAAGGAGCTGCACTGCCACTTCCTATTTATCACAGTGAATGAATAAATACAGCTGCATTTCAAACTTGTAGGCTGAGATCAGCCCTTCCTTGCTGTGTTGCAACATGTAGGCACTCTCATCCACACCTTGGCCCTGGGAACATAAATGCTGCCAACCACTTTAAGTCAGGCAGATACACATTCCCAATTAATAACTCCACTAATATTTACATAAGGACTCTTGACACTGTCTCTGACACCACTGTATCTTTATTATGATTTCATCTTTGGTTTGTTTTCCCCTTGAAAGCCTCCTTAAGTTTATCTAGCAAACAGACAGGATCATTAAGCAGATAAATTTAAACACAACAGACACAAAACCAATGCAGCTCTGACATTCTCTGTAACACACAGAACTTGCAAACATCCACTCCAGAAACCTCAATGGTGTCTGCTGTGCAGGGCAAACATGAGCTGCTACTTCCTGTAAAACTCCTGGGTGATTTTCATAAACTTTACACAGGAAAGTTGGCAACCAAAACCTTGAAGGTTTGGCTCTAATGAGCAAATCATTTGTACCATGTCCATGACAACTCCTTCCTGAGGCACCTCAGGAAAGAGATGAAAAACTCTCTCTCAACAACAAAAAAGTTAGCTTAACACTAATTTAATTTTGGCTTTTCCCTTTCAAGATCCCAAGAAAGGGATGCCAAGGATTTAAGAAGGAGTCTGGCTGCACAGAAATGATCTGAGATTATCAGATGGCACAGGTTACCAAAACGCACCAATGAAGAGCAACTGGTCTGCTCCTCTGGGCTGGAAGGATGATAGAAAGGTGAAAAACAAGATGTTGCCCTCCTCTGCTACTTTCACCCACTGCCATACGCTGATACTGGCAAGTTACCAGAAGTCAAGAGTCTCTGACAGCAAGTCAAGAGAATCATAGACTCACTTAGGTTGGGAAAGAACCTTAAGACAATTGAACCCAACCATCAATCTAGCAACACCATGTTTAGCACTAAACTATGACCTGGAATGCCACATCCACACATTTTTTGAACAGTGCCAGGGATGGTGACTCCACCATTGCCCTGGGCAGCCTGTAGCTGGCCTGGGCAACCCTTTCAATAAACAAATTTTCTTTAATATCCAACCCAAACCTCCCCTGGTGCAACCTGAGGCCATTACCTCTCATCTCGGTGCTTGGGAGAAGAGACTAACACCCACCAGGCTACACCTTCCTGTCAGGGAATTGTAGACTTCAGTAAATTATTTTTACTTGAAATATCTTTTAAAAACAGAAAAGTAGCAGAATTTTACAGTGAGCAAAATATTAAAAAGTATTTGATACTCGAGTGTGACATTAGGTTACACACAGTCCCAGTCCTCCAAGCTCTACACGATGGCTAAGCCAGCAGGGCCCTCGAGTCACCAGGACAGCCGTGTGCTCACTGCCCAGGCGCAGAGGCACAGTCCCGGTGAGCTGGACAGAGGCTGAGGGGAAACGGCAGATTTCTCTGCCACACAACACGCAGCCAGGGTGCCAGGGCTGGCACTGCCCGGCTACAGCTGGCGACACCAGGCTGGGGCTCCGCACGCACCTGCTGCCC
>VZRL01002586.1:27439-70198 GCA_013397895.1 Origma solitaria | reverse complement strand
AGGTAAAACAGTTCTTTAAATGTCTGTGCTCACCAGGCCGTCCAAGGCAGAAGCATGAATTGACACTTGCACAGCCTCCAGTTTTTAAACAATTAATGCATAATTAGTAAAGCCGCAATTTCCTTTTCCGGAAGTAATTTCACTGTCCAAAATACCATGTCTGCAATATCCATGTACAATTTCTATTTTCCTTGTGCTGCAGCACAGCACGCATTTAAGTGCAGCTGGGCTCGTAAGGTACATTGGGCAGATAGTGACTCAAGCACAAGGAGCCGGGACAGCTTCTCTTATAGAAAAGCTTGCACTGAAGTATCTAATTAATTGGGATATTTAACTTAATGAGGGAACAAGCAACTCTGTGGACGTAAAAAACTGCCATTCGCACTAAATTTCATCAACGTTTAATTACCCAGCAAGGTATGGAAGAGAATATGCCTTGCTAGGGATAAATACTGTAGAGGATTGAAGGTGAACCTCAGTTTTGAAAACTGTGATTAAGAAAAGTATACATTATTTATTATTGCAGGGGTTTTTCCCACAAAACCCAGTATTTTTATAATGTATAAAAAGGTGGGGTTTTACTATGGAAAAGACATAGGGTTATTTCTAATTATGATTGTGTTGAAACCATGAAGAAAATTTTTAAGAGAGATAGAAGTCTTCTTGAGGGATTAAAATCACAGTAGGCAAAGCTGCCTCCAGACTGGTACATAACACACTTAACCACTCAACTACCCTTGCAAAGACATCTCTTATTTAAAGTTTGCTTAAGAGCAAGTTCACAAGCAACAATATATACCCTTACCCAGGAAACAGTCATTAGTGCATGAAACTAGTCTATATGATCCTGAAAGTCTTCCCTGGTTTGCCTTCATGCCACTGAATCATGGAATCATAGAATGGTTTTGGTAGGAAGGCACCTTAAAGCTCGTCTTGTTCCACCCCCTGCCATGGGCAGAGACACCTTCCAGTAGACCAGGGTGCATGAAGCCTGTCCAACCCAGCCTTGAATACTTCCAGGGATAAGACAGACACAGCTTCTCTGGACAACATGTGCCAAGGCCTCCCCATCCTCACAAGGACGATTTTCTTTCATATATATCAAACCTAAATTTTGACTCAGTTTGAACCCATCATGTGGAAAAGTTGTGCTGATGTACCAGGACTCGTTAAACATAATAAATCATCCAGCTCCATGCTTTGAGTGGTGTGGTGCCTTGGGAGCGTGGAGCATTAATATTGGAAGTCAGTGTGTTCTGATGGACAGGCCAGGGATTCTGAAGTCTAATGGGTAGGCATGAGTTGCCAAAAGGATTTAGTGAGGAATCATAGAATCTTCTGTGTTGGAAGGGACCCACAAGGACCATTGAGTTCAACTCCTGGCCCTGCACAGGACACACTGTGCACCCACACTTGGGTCTCTGGAGAGACAGCTCCAGCTAGCCTGGCAGTTATTAAGAGAAAAGAAAACAGAGAGTTTGCTGGCAGCTTGTGAGAGCCATCACTTTGAGGTATCACGGGGGGAGTGTTACACCAAGCACAAACCCCAAAGTGGGGTTTGGGGCACACCTGGGCATACCCAGACTAGTCCTGGGGCAGCATTTCAACTGGCAGAGTTACCCAGGCAGGCCTGATGCTTTCTTCTGGACCATTTCGCTCTTTGATACTGTCACCTTTGCTCTCAGAGGCTGGCCTTCCCTGCCAGGGTGCAGTTCCTGTGCACAGCTCTCCCAAGAACATGGTGTCCCACCCTGTGCCACAGCACAATCCAAGGAGCTCGTCGTGGACACCTTCCCAGTGACCACAGCCACAACTGCTGCACCTCACACAATTTAATGCACTTCCATTAACAAATGAGATACCTGCAGTCCCACATTTACTCTTCAACTTGTTCATTTATACCTCTGTACACAACAAAGCAGCTTCATCTCTAGAAGCTGTAAGAACATGAGGAAAACACCTCACTGAAATATTTTTAGTATTGTCAAATGCTGTGACATTCATGGTGCATATCCTTGAGAAGATCAATAGAGTATAAACGTCCTGAGTTTATTCTATTTACCCTCTGGAATCCAGATCGTCCTAACAGCATGAAAATTAATTTTTTACTTATTATTATTGCACATAGAGACTTTGATCATGCCTGTATTGGTGTGGTTTTGGCAATGTATTTTAGTAAAGAAACAGGAACCTTGTGGAAAAGAACTTGGAATTTTGTAACTTCTTTCATCACATATTTTTAGGACTATTTTGGAAGGGGCTCAGCTACCTGGCACAGTGGAAAGTGTCCCTGCTCATGGCAGGAGGTTGGAACAAGATTAAGGTCCCTTCCAACCCAAACCATTGTTGTATTCTATGATTCACTTTCATATGTATATTAAAATATTACAGCAAGAGGGGTTGCCTAATACTAAGAAGCAGTGGGAGAATGCTATGCTGAGGATTTGTTTTTATGGTCCTTTTATACCTCTGTGAATTCACTGCATTTTGTGCTCTGCTAAAAAGTTTTCCTGAAAACTTTAAGAAATTTTAGAAATTCTGAATTTAAAAATTTTAGAACTTCTAGAATTTTTTAAACTACTGGAATCTAAACCACTAAACAGAAAACCTGGTCATCTTAACGTGACATAGACTGAAATCTCAAATGTAAATATAAATGTGTTTCAGCACACAGTGATTCCAAGCACAGTGAGTGAAATGGAAGTGAAAATCAATCCCCCAGGAATGCTGCGATGTACAGTGCCACACTGACTGGAGATATTTTTGTCCTACAGACTCAGATAAATACACAAGACGCAGAGGTTAAACATCTCTCCTCCTCAGCCGGTGGCACGCAGGACTTCTGCAGCGGGATCGCTGTTAGGGCCGCCTTGGAAAGAGATCCGTGCGGAGGCACACGGCAGCAGCGGCAGCCGCCAGGAACATGCTCCGGGGAGGCAAGGATGTGGCTGGAGCTGGGCTCCGAGTGCCCTCGCACGGTGTGATCCGGGCCACGTAAAGAGCACAGCGCTGTGCAAGGCGCGGCTCAGTCGCGGTCCCAGCGCTGAGCTGTACGGAGCAGCGAGGGACAAACGCGGACTTCAGACCGCTCCCGGTGCCGAGCCCCCGCTTCCTGACAGAGCCCAACGCCTTTCCAAAGCGGATTCATTTCAGACTTCTGCTTTCGAATTTAGTGGCCGAACGAAGTGACCTGCACAACAATGTTTTATTTCCCAGCAGATTGATTTCCTGGTTAGCTAATCTCAAAAGCCAGTACTGTTTCCCCCCTCTAAACCGACCGATTTGTTTATTTGAGTGAATTATTCGATTTACTAAATACCACCCTTGGCCTGGCAACATCATCATGTAGTGTTTTGTTTTGTCTGTTAACTGTTGAATCACAATACGCTTTGTTATTTTCCCACCGCCAGAGGACTGAATCTCTTTAGCAACAAATTGAATCCAGATAGCGCAAGCAATTCCCCTAACAAAGTTTTTCTTTGTGTTTAAGAAAATACAATAAAATAATTCTTAAAAGCTCAGATTGCGCAGTAGGCTCCCTTCAGCAAGTTTTAGTCAGTAATTTACAAAAACAAGCTCTAAGAAGAAAAATAAAATGGGAAGGCATTGACGGGCTGGCCACTCCCGTCAGACCCACTGCCCCTCTGGCTCTGAACTTCTGTTCCCACAGATTTGCACCTTTCAGACCGCTGTTTTACCAAACTCCTCCTTTCAAATGTGCACTTACACCTTCTGTAGAGCATCGTCCATGGGTTTCAGGGTGGGTGTGTGCCGTCCCCGGCACACGTCCCGCAGGGGCGGCCGCAGGGCGAACCTCCTTGCCGGGACAAGCAGAGGTCACGGGCAGCCTGAGAAGCGAAAGTAAACAGGAAGGGGCGAGCTGGGCTGGGACAGCCGGCACAGCTCCGCCGCGAACCGTGGGCGCCTGCTCCTCTGCACCCGGGAGGCAGCAGCAGCTTGCTGGGAGCTTTAGGGGACGTGTAGTTAGTTCTGAAAACCAGGATGTTTGCTCGCTCAAAGTTATGACGGCTTTCTGTGTGTGTGGTAATTTCTAGAGTTGCTTTGCATATAAAATGGGTTATTTTCCAGTCTTCTTTATATAGTCAGAGTATTATTATTGGTATGGACACTTCGTTGTTTAGAAGGAGAGGAAGAAAAAATTCTCTGACTCCAAACACAAAGGCAGAAGCTGTGCTGCAAATTCCCAGCTCCTTATTCCCAACCAGTTAAGCCAAACTGTGAATTGGGAACAGAGCTGACTTGGATGAAATCATCTTCCCCCAGAGGGTGCTGGGCACTGCCCAGGCTCCCCAGGGAATGGTCATGGCCCCAAGGCTGCCAGAGCTCCAGGAGCCTTTGGACAATGCTCCCAGGCACAGGGTGGGATTGTTGGGGTGTCTGTGCAAGGCCAGGAATTGGACTCCATGATCCCTGAGGGTCCATTCCAGCTCATGATATTCTATGATAGCCTGGAGCATTCACAGGTCTGGAAATCCCTGGTCAGTTTTAATTTCCTATGTATTTACCTCGTGAGTTACACACCCCCGATTCTGCTCTATTCTTGGAAAATTTAACAGCATTAGTAAAACAAGAAGATTACGCAGATAATGGGAAAATTGTGTATCTCTTATTCCTGGCACAAGGGAAAAATTGGCATGTAGAATAAGTCCGTGATATTCTGATCACAAATAGTCCTGATAAATATTGCACAGATTCTGTGTTTTCTGTTAGGTTGTACACAGGAGAATGAATAGCAAGCTTCACAAACTTGTTCAATACTGCACTTGGCTCCTTGTAAAGCACAAATCAAATTTTACACATGAGAAAAAATATTCTACTAATTTTTAAAAAAACACCAAACAATTGAATTCTTTGAAGACAGGAAGCAAATAAAGCTATTAGAGCACCCTCCCCTTAAAATAGGTGTGTAAATAAACAGTTGACAGATTTGGCAAACTGACAGTCTGCAGAGCTCTGGGAAGTGAACAAAGCCACTTTGGGTACATGTCCTCACATGGAAGTCATCCCTGTGCCAGCTCCAGGCCTCATCTGACCCCCAAGAGCCAAGAACACTGGAGAGGATGGTGTGCAGCTGGAATGGTACCCACAGCCTGTGTGAGGTAAAGGCCAGCACTGGGCATGGGTTAGAAGCCACTGAGGACTCCAGCTCATAGATACAACTTATATCCTGTGGGAAACACGTCTGTGGGCAGTGTGCAAGCCATCAGTTCCATAAAAATGCAAGGAAATGCAAATGTTCTGTAGCAGAAATAGGAGCCTGAATCCAACTGGAACCACTGGCCAGCAAATATTTAAAGGTTACAAGGTTTTAAATGTCTATTTTAGAGTCTCAGCTGCTTTCATCTCCTTCCTGCACAGCACTTATTTCCCTTCTGACAATAAATTATGTTTGCATGAGCAATAAAGCTAACTCCAGGGGGTGCAGCCATCAGAACTAAGCACAGTCCCAGAGGGAACCAAGCCACAAATGTTATACAAACAGTTTGGGTGTTGCTTCCTTATCTTGGTGTAACTTAGCTGTCTCTTGTGTTAGATGCCCAAATAAATGATAGTCATGCAGTGCTCTGGCACAGAGCGCTGCATGGTAAATTTACCAGCCTTCTGTAGTGATTCCCGTGGCTGCCAGCACGCCTGGCAGCTCAAGGGTGCACTCTTTCCCATCCAACATTACTCAGCTTCACCTCCTGTAGAACGGGAGCCAGGCTGACCCAAACATCCCAACAGGGAATTTATTTCACTTGCATTCATATGATTGCATTTTAAAGCCACATAATAAAATTAAAACACCAGGGAGCTAAATAATGAAATTCAGTGAACATAACCATAGACATGGGAAGAAGAAAAATTCAAAGGAGCTGCAGAGAGGCAGGATCAAGGATATCTTGGCCACCCTTCATACATGTACCTTAGGCATAATATCGCCGTAGGACAGAACACCTCCCTCCCATGCTTACAACTCTGTCCAATCCAAGGTTGAGATGTATCTTCTTTGTGAAGGAATTGCTTAACTATTTGTTCTACGCTTCTGGGGTTCAGAGAAGCCCTTCCATTCTGGTACTTTTGAGGTTCTCCTCTCTCCCCTTATTAAAGTTAGATTTGCTCTTTCCCATTTTCTAAGACTTCCCTTGTCCCTTCAAAGTTTCCTGAAGCTGTGTCAGTACAAGCGTCTTAAATCCTGTGTTCACTTCTGTGCCCCTCAAATCAGGAAAGACAATGAGGTGCTGCAGTGGTCCAGAGAAGGGCAACAAATCTGGTGAAGGGTCTGGAGCACAAGTGCTCTGATGTGGATCAGCTGAGGGAGCTGGTGGGGCTCAGACTGGAGAAAAGGAGGCTCAGGAAGGACCTCCTTGCTCTCCACACCTTTCTGACAGGAGGGTGCAACTGGGGTGGGCAGAGGGGGGCATGGAGCTCTGCTCCAACTAGTGACAGGACAAGAGGACATTGTCTTAAGCTGCAATAGGAGAGGTTTAGGTTGGACATTAGGAATAAATTCTTCACAGAAAGGATGGTTAGGTATTGGAAAGGGCTGCTGAAGTGGTGGAGTCCTTATCCCTGCAGGTGTTTAAGGAACAACTGGACGTGGCACTCAGTGCCATGGTCCGCTTGACAAGGTGGTGTTGGTCGTAGGTTGGACTTGATGGTCTCTGAGATCTTTTCCAACCTAACTGATTTTGAGATCAATGTGGTTCAAATATTGCTTAGTTAATTCTTAGTGCTTTAGGATGAATTTCCTCATGAAAATTAATTTATCTTAGTATTTTTGGTCTTTTTTGCTTTATTTGAGGCTGCAATCCTAGTTCCACATTAAAATTCACTGCAATAACCAGTGAATTTTTAGTGATGCCTGATACAAAGTAGACATTAAGTGGTTATCATCTCTGGGCCAGTTTTGGCTTTTCCCAAGCAATACCTTGCCTGGAATTTTACCTCTCTGGTTTTTTTTTCCACTGTATTTTCTCTTCTTTAATTTCCCTTGTTGCCCTGACTCACATTAACCTCTTACCCTTTTGAACAGCTTTCTGAACCTCTTTTGTGTTGCACCTCAGTTGTCTGTCACATTCCCATTTTTTTTACTATTTCCACTCCGATTTTCATGTCCTCAAGAGTTCCTGAGTCAGCTGTATTAGATTTTTGCTGTTGCCTGCATCAAGTTGGTGTGGCATGCTTTTTACCAGTCCCTGCTAGTGACTGTCAGCTCTCCCATGCTCCATCTATTAACTTGCTTCTGCACATGGCCTTTGTACTTATTTTGGAATGTCAAAATTTGCCTTTTTGAAGTCAATTTTCCTTTTTCTGCTGCTCTCCATCCTTTTCTTAAAAGCATGATGTCACATATTTTCACATTCACCCAAATGTCCCTTTTGGTTTTTAACAAGTTTATCCCTGCTATAGGCAGAAGCAACTGCCCCCCACTTCACATTGCCCTCAGAAATAAAGCAATTGCCAAAACAGATGTTCAGCTTTAATGGTGCACACTTCTCCAGCAGAAGACCAAAGTCACCCAGTCTGGAAGATGCTTCTGGTATTTTCCCAGGTAAATTTCCACAGCTCCTCCTTCTAAATGCAGAGTCAGTGCTGGACACTCCACAACCCATGTGCCAACGCTCCTTTGCTCTTTGTCCTCCCACCACAGACACTGATTAATGATCATTTTACCTCATGCTGAACTTCAGAGAATGCACGGGCCTTTCTTCTCATGTGTCCTACCTGGAACAAACCCTTGTTTCATATGCCAAGATCCCAGTCCCGTAATTTGTCCTGCATGCAGGAGTCATTCTTACTACATTGTACCTTTTATTCTGGGAAATTCTTTGCGTTTAACTCTAATCTACCAGCTGTATGTGTAGGAGCATCTCAGACGTTAGTCTGGTTTTCCCAGCCTTTGTTCCTCTCTATATTCCTTTCACACTTTTTGGTTTTTTTTTCATCCACCTGTGGACTTTCACCATGGATGCTATTCAAGCATTTGCTCCCAAACAGGACCCAGGAGTGCTCCTTCTGGTGGATGGAGCTCAGCCATTCCCAGCTGTACTGCCAGAAAGACCCATGCCAGCAGTGAGGAATTGCCACCGTTGTGACAGCTGGACTGCACAGCTTTGTGCAGAGGTTTCACATCCCTGCACCCCATTTTCCACCAAAGGGTACCCTGCGAGGGCCCTGCTGGCCCCTCACGGAATGCCTTGTGCTGAGACTTTATAACGCATCTTCTTAAAAACTTTCTGGCCCTGTGCATCTATCCAAATATCGCCAGCCAGCCGAAGAGCTGCCTGGAGCAGCTGCAGCTGATGGGACAGACAGCAGAGACGGTGCCAGCCCCAGGCCTAGACAGAGGCAAATGCCACAGATGGGATGCAAGAGTGCATAGAACCATAGAATCACAGAATGGTTTGGGTTGGAAGAGATCTTAGAGCTCATCTTGTCCACCCTCTGCCATGGCAGGAACACCTTCCACTGTCCCAGGCTGCTCCAAGCCCTGTCCAACCTGGCCTGGGACACTGCCAGGGATGGGGAAGGCACAGCTTCTCTGGGAAATCTGTGCCAGGGCCTCACCACCCTCACAGCCAAGAATTTCTTTCCTGTATCCCATCTAACCCTGCCCTCTGGCAGTCCGAAACCATTTCCCCTTGTCCAAAGTCCCTCTCCAGCTGTCTTGGAGCCCCTTTAGGTACTGGAAAGGGCTCTAAGGTCTCCCCGGAGCCTTTTCTTCTCCAGCTCTCCCAGCCTGGCTCCAGAGTAGAGGGGCTCCAGCCCTCAGAGCACCTCTGTGGTCTCCTCTGGACTCTCTCCATGTCCTTCCTATGCTGGGGCCCCAGAGCAGGACACAGAGCTTCAGGTGAGGTCCCACCAGGGCAGAGCAGAGCAGAGCAGAGGGACAGAATCACCTCCCCTGACCTGCTGCCCACACTGCTGGGTACAGAAGCTCTCTGGGTTTGACAGGGGACTGAAAACTGCATGCAAATAGCTCACAGCACAACTATGTCCTGATAAACACTGGCTAGCACTAACTGGTTGAACTGAAAACTTAATTAAGTGGAGTGATAGGAAGTACATCCTTTCTCCTTTTTGCAGCACATACCAAGAAGCGTGTTGTAGGGTGCACCTTGGTGTAACCTTCAGTAGAACTGAGCTTACTAGAAATAATAAAAAAGCTCTTTTGCTGAACTTCCATGTTACTGAATTTCAAGCACATGTTTTTGATCTCTGCAGAGTATGGCCAGGATAGAAGAGGACATTTCTAGGCTTGCCAGCAAGCTACAGTAATTTGAATTTCAAAACTGAAGCTTCAGAACTGCAGGTCGTAAGAGAATACCTGATCCATACCAAGGCAATATACCCTAAAACAATTACTGGAGCTTGCTATAAGGTCATGTTTCCACCCATGAGAGGGATGTGATGATTCCTGTTAGACAGCTGATGACAGAACTAAATAAGGGTTCAACCTGAACAAAAGTAACTATACTATAACTAGGACATACATCTATTTGCATATAAACAATAGAAAAGAAGCTGTATCAGTTACTTAACTATTCAAAATGGACAAAACAAGAAAAAACCCCACCTTGTTTCCTCACACGATGAATAGATTAACAATAGGAAAAGAAGGCAGGCTTTCCAAAGCTACCCCAGCCCTTTATTCAGAGAGCTCTCACAGGGACGATGCTGCAGTGATCCCGAGCTGGTTGTTCCAGGGAGGCTGCACTGCTGTCCCACCTGCACACTAGCTGCTCTCACAGTGGGACAGCTGCAGAAGCTATAGAGGGTCACTGGTGTGGGCCCCAAGGTCTTGCCACAGCACGACACCACATCGCTGCGTGTGCCATCTCCTGTCTGTCCCACAGGCTGGCGGACCTGGAGATGGGCCTTGGCTGCACCCAGTCTCACATGGGTTCTAAACACAGAGCAGATCAATTAAAGACTTTCCTGATACAAAACAATGGGGCATTTAATTAAAAACAACATTTTTTTAGTTCTGTCATGCTACTGTGTAAAAATATGGGGGACTGGAGATGTAAAAATATGGGAATTTTCTTTCTGAAATTCTTACAAAACCCACTGGTTCAGAGAAAATTGGAATCTGAGGCATGTGTAATTATTATCAGCAACTTTGTATGACGCAAATATGCAAATTGGGTACCACCTCTCTAGCTGTGCAGAAGGACATTATGCTTTTGCCGCGGTCACACTGCACAGCAAACCACAGAGAACAGCTATGGACTAACAGCCCCAATATTTATATTTTTATTTGAATCAGACCTTGAAGCATTTCTGTTCAATAACCTTCTTGGAATATAGAAAACTTTCAATTCATATGAATAATGAACTTTCTATGTTGTCTTTAAGGCACATATTTCTATCAAAATTTCATTTTGGTCCAGAGAAGCAGTTGTGTTTCAGACAACAGCTATCCAGGTATCTGGCAGCTCGGTTTGTTGTAGCTATCCTTAAGACTGTAGACTTCTGCAACGTGTACAGAGTTCACCTTCACCGTCTGCACCACAGTGCTGTGTCTCGGTACCGCACGTGGCCCGGGCGCAGCACTGCTCTTGGCTACCTTCAGCAGGTGACTGTTGTTTTTGCAACACCCAGGAACTACAACATCCTGAGTCCACTCTTCCTGGAACCTGTAAGCACAAAGGAAAAAGTTATTTCTGTTTCATTAATTCTGGTGAAGGTACAGAATTTCCTAATCCATTTTATTTGCACATCAGGCATTTCGCAAATGACTCACGCTGTAATATGAGGAATTGCTTCTCCCAGCATCAAAACCAGTTGGTAGCAGTGGGGCAAATAATTGTGTCTCTGTAAAAGCTGATGCAGACTTTGAAAAGACTTGTGAGGTTGGTTTTATTTGGGGTTGGGGCAGATGCAACTTGTTTGCTTGCCATCTAATGAATCCCCAGCTTCAATGTAGTGCTATGTGTTCTAGGCAGAGAATGTGCCTGGGAACATTTGAATGCTGAGCCTGGTACAGAAGGAATGTCCTTGCTTGGTTAGTGGAGCACTGCTGGGAGCACAGAGCCAGCGGTGCTCAGTGGGGTTAGAAGTGTTATCTGCAGAGCTGCCAGCGGCTGCATTGGCCCTTGGCTGCCTGCCCTGGCTACTGCTGGACCCTCTCGGAAGGGACCACGGGCTGGGACGCTGTGTTTGCAGCACTGACAGTCTCTGATCCCTCCTACTGCCCACCTTTCCCCATCAGGAAGGGAGGGTTTGTCTGGCTGTGGGGGAAGCCAGCACGGTCACTGCCCCAGACAGCCACAGGCCAGCAGTGGATGGTGTGGGCAGAGTAGCAGCAGCGGCAGATGGAGATGGCTGAGTTTCTGAAAAGATGCTCAGTAAATCACACACCCCTAGCTCACAGAGCACAGGGGGATGCTTGTTCCTGAACTCTGCCGCAGAGGCACGATGGATGCAGGAAGCTTTCTGCACATGGTCTGTGACCAGACAAGTCACAGCCCTTTAGGGAAAATGCCCATTTGCTGCAGTCTTTGTGTAGGGGTTTTTCTGAAACATCGGCTATTGCACAGCAGCTCAGGCTGAGGGCTCCTGCCCAACACTCACTGCAGGTGAGCCAGCTCATGTGGCTCCTCCAGCTTCATCTGAACCTTGTGTGGGCCTCTGAAAGGAGCAGCCTGCACACCCCCATCCACGACAGCACGCTCTTACACTTTCACACCTGAAAAGCTGGCCAGGAAACAGAAGCTGTGCTCTGCAATTGTGAGCTGCAGAAACCAGCAGAAATGCTCACACACAAACTGTGCACACACAGAGGAACCACAGGGGAATAACAGAAAATAAACCCAAATAACTGAAGTCTTGCTCTCCTGATACAGAATATGTATGCTGCAGATACATCTCTCCTGCAAAGTAGAATAAATCTTGCTCTTCGCTGGAAAACGGCATTACAAAACTAGTGGGGGCATGAGTCAGATAGTGTAAAGGCACCTTAAAACACCACTGCACTGAATGTGAGAGGACAGACATTGTATCAGCATAGTCTGCACATACTCATGAAGGAGGTGCTCAGATGCGTAGAATTTACCCACCTATAATTCAGACAAACAACCTCTTCAAAACACCTGCCTGGTAACTTCACTCATGTTGTATTGACCTGTAATGTTTTAATTATGCCTTTTAATCTTGAGACCTCAACAAGACCTCAAGTACCTTTTTTTGGGCACCCCTGGGACCTGCCATCAGGGAACAGAAGCTACATGGAGTAATGGCACACTTCACTGCCAAAAGAAAATCTTCTGAGATACTTGCTGCTGTGCATTTTTTTTAATACTATGAGGAACTCAGTTCCATCTTCTTGAGGTGGTAGTCAAAGGTCAAAATAAAAATCAAATCAAAGCAGCATATACATAGAGAAGAACTGGAATAAAGTTTTGCATGGGCCAGCAAAAAAACCTTTGCAAAAAAAAAGCCTTTGCAAATTGCCCTGCCAGGATTACCGCTCAAGTCTAAGTATTCTGGTTATAGTGCAATAAACACCTGGCCAGAATTTATCCCATTCCGATTTTTTCCCCTGTAAAGCTCTGTGTTGTGAAACAATGCAATTACCCACAGTCTACCACCAACCCCGGAACCCAAACTGGCTAAAACTGTACTTGGAGGAGAGCTGTACTCCTGACTTAGTGACCCGTTCCTCCCATTTTGGGATCTATTAAGCTTTCATTGACTTCCGCTGGCACAGGTGCCCAGAGAAGCTGTGGCTGCCCCACCCCTGGAAGTGTCCCAGGCCAGGCTGGATGGGGCTTGGAGCAGCCTGGGACAGTGGAAGGTGTCCCTGCCCATGGCAAGGGGTGGAATGGGATGGTCTTTAAGGCCCCTTTCCATCCAAACCATTCCATGATTCTGTGATTCTGGAAGTGTAGGATGAAACAGCAGGCACGTCCCTTCCCTGCAATAGATCAAACCCTGAGGACATCGGAGGGACAGTGAAGCCAGTGTGGTTCCACCTCAGCAGAGGATGAGAGGAGGGTTGCAGTGTCACCAAGGGACAGACAACTCTGCACACTGTGGGCTTTGCTCTGTGTGCATGGCCTTCAGTCAGACACAGCCTTCAGTCTGCTCTCTCATCCTTGGAAGCTCTGTACTTTGTCCTCAATAAGTGTGACTGATTTTTCAAGCACTTCAACTTCCCTTAATGCCAGTTCCCAGCTGGGCTACTTCGTAACATCACAACAAGAGGATCAGAACCCCTCTCTGTACCCTCACCTGGCAATATAAACCCACCCCGGGTGCTGCACAGGTAAGTGCATGATGCATGTGACAAGGACAGTCTTTATCTGACAGATAAAATTTGGAGCTCACAGCAGGGGAGAAGAATAGCCACCACAGCATTTGTCAATGAGGTTTAGAAGATTCACAAGAAAATTTTTCTCTACGAGTTGAGAGCTGCTCCTTGCTGGAGGAAAAACACTGTCAACAGGACATCCGAGACATGTGAGAACACAGCCACAAAGCTGCCTGGTGCTGGCACTGCCTTTCAAAACAGCCTTCATACTGGAGGATGGGAGGGGATTTTTTTTGTTGCTGTATGCCTGGTGGCTTTGTACAAGACCCTGGGGTAACCATTAAAGCACTATGAAAACAATAATAGCAGCTCTATTGAAAGCACATGTTGCTGAACATGCCCCCTTCGAGCCCTTGTGATGACAGTGAAGACTGAAATCCAGAAATGGGTGTAACTTGAAAGCCAGTTTATCCTACCCTTCTAACGGGGCCCCAAGGTGAAACCACAGCTTGCTTCCTCTGTCTCAGCTTTCTTTGAAACCTGCACGTCAAAGGGACTGGGAAGATGTGAGCCTCTGAAAGGTGGCAGTGGAGAACACAAAGCACAGGAAAATCAAGAGGAAAAAAAGAACAACTCCATGAATAGAGAAGCTCAGGGCTGGACCAGTCATGGGGAAAAGCAGGGAAAGGAAATCTGCCCCTCTCCTGTTCTGGGTCTCCTCCCCTTCAGTCCTTTGTGCCATGCAAACATTTCATGTAGGGAACCGTACTCAGTCCATACAGTTGTGTCAAACAGGTAATTTGTCCTTTGCAGCCCTTTCACTGGAGCCTCTCTGTGGTGCAGCATTAAACCCCACAGTGATGAGCAGCCCTGCATCCCTCCCTGTGCCCTGCAGCAGCGCACAGGTGCCTCACTGCAATCACAGCTGAGCAGGGGACACACTCACACCACACAGACATTCAGGGATGCTGTGCCAATGGTCCCACGTGTGGCCACAGCCTCAGGCACTGCTCTGCATGCCCCAGCCTGAAGGCAAACACAGCAACTTCTGACCAGGAGGCCAACCATAACAGAAAATGCACAGATCTTCTGTAAGGAAGCAAAGGGTTTACCTCTCTGGTGACACTGCTGACCTTCATAAGCAGTGATAGACCTTCCTAACCCTGATAGGATCGGTTTCCCCAGGACAATCTTGCACTGTGACTGTTGTAGAAGATGATTTGTCCCCTTAATTGTCCCATTGGTGCATCTCCTGGCAGTCATTCCAGGTGTCCTGGTGCATTTTTCTTGTTCTGCTGATATTTTCCTTTAAGCTTTGCAGCAGTTTGTCTCAAAAGATGGATTTTTCTTCAAGTGTGGTTCCCTTTCACTGTGGTAAATCCACACCACACCACCCTACTAATAAAAGGGCATCATATCCTTCACCTTTTTAATCTCTTCTACTGAGGTGTTGAGAGAGCAAAGGGCTGGGAAAGCTCCCTCAAGGGGACAGAGGGCAAGGCAGGAATGTAGCCAGGTGTCCCATCCCATCCTAGAAGGTTCCTTTGCTCACAGCTGTGCTCCTCAGCAAGGCTGGACAGACACCATCATTTTTTAGAGCAACACGCATATCTAATTTGGGCCTTCCTCACAACCCCTTACACAAGACAGTGGAAAATTTCCACTATATAGCCACTAAATCAAAGAGAAAAAGACAACTTATTTTATTTTACTGTGGAGGTCAAAGCCATGGGCTAATCTCACCAACCTTACACACAACTTCTTGGACTGACTGAAAATGCTGAGCTGCCTCTCCTAATAGCATGCCGGCTTTGGGATTCTCTACAAAACCTTTTCACTTGAAATTCTTTGTTGTTGGATTGTCCTTATTTGCTTTTTGCCAGGTACAATGGTAAAGCATCTTGTAGGCAGAAAAGGCTCTGGTACAAAAATTTCAGCTACTAAAAAAATCTTCTGTGGGAGAACATACCAGCCTCCTTCTCTGCAGAAGGATTTTTTCTTCTTGGTAATATGCCCCAGCTGTGTGAATAGCTGAAAGGAGAACTTTAATCCTACTGAGACATGGGCTGTTCCATTTGACTCACTCCTGCATTCAGATCAGCTACTTCATAGAGAATGTTTTATAACTTGACCTAGAGCTGTGAAAAATAATTCACCGCTAAACAGTCCAAATTTTGAATGCACAACTTCTTCCAAATGCTTCCACACTAGACAAAAAAAAACACACCAAATTTCTTTGGTTCTCTTTAAATTGTATTTTTGAACTGGACTGGTTTTTTTTCTGGTTGTCATCTTAGCTGACAGAGAATGAGAAGGAGTTAGTGTACAACTACATTCAGTTCTCCTGAGTGTGGAAAATGCTGGATCATCAATTCTCCCTCATGAAAAATCAGCACATCCCTGAGTCAAGGAAATATCCATTCCAGGACAGGCTACAGGACTTTTACACTGAAAAGCAAAGCAACAGAGCCAAGGTGTAGCTATTTCTGACCATCACTAGGAAGGTGATGCAAACTGAAATGAGCTCTATCAGTGTTTTCTTTAGGTTGGCTATCTGTGCTTCTCCTGGGACAGTATCTTCTGCCCATGCTGATATACTAACAGGTTCCAAAAGTGGAGTGCTTGGTTCTTTAATGTCTCTTCTCGCCAGAAGAGTTTGCTGCTTGCTCTCACAATGCTACATTAGGTTGTGTGTATTTAGCCAGACCAAAAGTGGTTCCAATTGCATTCAGGCTCCCATTTCTGCTACAGAACACTTGCATTTCTCTGTGGTTTTTATGGAACTGACTGCTTGCACTTAAAGAACAAGTGAAAATGCTACAAACTACTTAAACAAGCACAAGACAGCCCCTTCCCTGTAGGGATGCTTAAAGTTTAATTGTGATGATGTACATTACAGAGGGACACGATGATTATTTACAGATTTAAAATCTGGCAGTGATGTTTGTCAGAGCACTTGCTCATTTGCATTTCCTCACCCTGTGTTTTAAACCTGTTTTCCTAGAGCAGCCACTCTGCTGAAGCTGTGGCACTCGTTCGCTGTGCGGCTTTGCCTGCTCACTCAAAACTGAAGGCGATTTTAAAGCTCTCTCAGTTTGGGGGAGGTTTGGGTTGGATATTAGGAAAAAATTCTTCACAGAAAGGGTTGTCAAGCGCCAGAACACCTTCACCTGGGGAGCAGCTCCAGCCGACCCCGAGCAGTGGGTGAGCGTTGGCCATGCCAGCATTAGGCTGACCGCAGTCTCCTTTTGGACACCCATTTCTTTAACACAGCATCTCAGTAACCTGCACCTCCATCTCTCAAACATGACCAGGAGCTGACACAGAGGAAGGACAGCTGCCATTAAGTTTCTCTTTACTGATATTTACCCTGTGCCTGTCACAGGGCAGAGGACAATCTGCCTGCTCAGGCAGCAGCCTGACCCAAGCTTTCCCACATGGCTGCTGGCTGGGATGGAGGAGGATGGTTTGGCTCCCGTGGTGGATGCCCAAGCAAGTACTCCAGAGAAGAATTACTGCAGAGTCAGGCATTATTCTTTGTCAGAAAATAATTGACTCAAAAATAACATATCCTGGTACATCCTGTAGTCAGGCAGTGAGAGCCATTCCCAAGATGTTGACAAGCCCTCTGCCCAGCAATCCTCCTGGGGATTGCTTTGGAGGCTCATGGACATTGTTCTCCTCTAACTATGTAGCCCAGAGCTGCAGCTAATCTCCCTTCCCTAGACGCAGACCCCTTTTTTCAGCTAATCTGGCTCAAACCTCTGCACCACAGAGCAAAGGGCTATCTCTGCTCCTCTGAACTTCTGAGAAACAATGTTGGGGACACACCTCTCTCCCAGCAGCACCATGATCTGTAACTTGTTTTTCCCTGTTCAACATGATTTAGCATTTTCAGTAACATACGAGAGCAAATATGCTGTAAATACTTGCAGCTCATGCATTATAAGACCTTCTGCTAAAAACTGGTATGTTCATCCTCATCATGATTCCTTACATCCAAATGAAAGAGGTGGCATCAGCAGTGACTGCACTCTGTAGTTAATGATCCTGGGTATTTGTACACATATTTATCATCATTTTAAAGCAATCTGTTCAAGCAACAAAGCAGTCAGAATGAGGCTCATTATAATTAGAGCAGTTGCCACTAAAATTCAACGTTTCCCTGCAAAACTACATATTCGTGATGTTTGTTCTATGTTTCAAACATGAGGGGAAAAAGTTCTCATTTTGTGGCAGACAGGTCCAGAACAGCACAGTGGAGTCTCCACTGTCACACAGCTGTGCTTCTCTGTTATAAATAACTTCCACATGTCAGCATTCTGCATCCACATTGTGGCACCTCATTGCAGCCAAAATGATCTCATCAGCATATTAAGGCATGGCTTTAACTGATTAGAGTTCTTTAATCCTAAATTTGTCTGTAAACCTTAACAAATATCTTACCTGCCAGAAAGAATTGAGTTTTTTATTTTATGTTACCTTACCTGAAAGAATTGGCTTTTTATTTTATCTCTTCTTACAGTATTTTGATCCTAAAGCACTGAATCAAAATGTTAATCTCTAAATCTATTCAATTAAATCTGAAAAGCAGCACGACCTACATGCTTTTCTAGTAGAAAATAAACCAAGGAATACTCAAGAGGATCTTCTTCAAGGATGGAGGAGTTCTCACTCTTCCAGATACTTCACAGAACAGCAGAACAGTTTTCTTTTAGAAAAGAAAAAGCTATCGTAAAAATGACTGAATTTGTCAGGCCGCCACCCACTCCTTTCTCAGACATGGGCACCACTCATCTCAACTTCCCCTTCTAAGTGGGCTGCAGAGCCATTTCCCATGCCTGGGGTGCAGAAAACAGCATGTACCAGAGCCTTGGGGAAGGCAGAGAGGAAAGGATTCATCCCCTGTGCTTCCTTGGACAGTTCCTGCCTAGGAAAGCCAAGCAGGATTGCTGTTGTGCTCAGAGATCTAGTGATGCATTGGACAATTCCTCCAAATGTCTGACACCTGAACACAAGAAGAGAGTAGGACAGAACAGGGCAGCACAGGGCAGAGCAGACTACACTAGACTAGACTAGACTAGACAGAAGTATTTCAGTTGGAAGGGACCCACAAGGATCATTGGGCCCAGCTGCCTGACCCCTTCAGGGCTGAGCAAAACCTAAAGCTCACTGCTAAGGGCATTGTCCAATGCCCCTTGAACACTGACAGTTTGGAGCACCAACCCCTCTCATGGATGCTGTTCCAGGCTCCGACCACCCTCTTGGTACACAAATGCTTCCTCATGTCAAGTCTGACACTCCTCCCTGAGGAGCCTTGGTTAAATTCTCTTTTGGTTTTGTTCTTGAGCATGGACATGCAGAAATACATGGAATCTTTCCTTTGTGACTGCCTGCCCTCAGTTTTCCTGCTTCTTTTTCAACCATGCCACGTGCCCATATTTATTTCCTTGTACCATCAATGCTGTAACAGCTTCCCCAGCACAGCAACACCCACAGGTTTAGAGATTTTCTCCAAGCACAGGCTGCCAGCATGTCCACCTCACGCTAGTGGGGAAGCAGTCCCCCAGAAATCACCGAGGCAGGGAACATGTCCTTTCATGCTGCTCTTTCCAGCATAGCCCAGATTCCTTTTGCACCTTCCCAGGGCCTACACTGTCCTCCTGTTCCCATAAGCTGGATGAGCACAGGATGAAGAAACTTAGCCGACTTTGCTATGCACAAAAAATAAAAAACTGACAGGCCATTTGTTGCCTTGATGAAATCTGTTAGCAGAACTTCCACATCTCACCCTGCATGTATATTCATTTAACAAAAGCAAAGAGTAGAAATCAGCATCTTTTTACTAATTACTTGATTAAATAGTTCTTCTTTCTGTGGAAAAAGGGAACGAGGTAGAAATAAGGAAGGATCACATCTATTCCAAGAGCAATTCCACAACAGCTTTATTCAGAATCACCTTTAATACCATTTCCGTCTCTGATTAGAAGCGGTGCCCACTGTCCATATGCAGAACAGTGAAACTTTTGGCTAAGGGTGCACAGGCTGATATACCTGCTCTCATAGCTGGTTTTAGCTCTGGTTAGTGATTAGCCAGGATCCCATCACCTCTGCATGGTGGAGATAAAGCAAACATCGATTACTGGTGGACCTCCTGCATTTATGAGGTGCATATGAGCACCAGGATTTCACACAGCATGTGTATTGCTCTAGCCAGGAAAACTAGAGCTTTCAGACTCTTCTCCTCCTGCCACTGCCATCCCCCGCTGAACTTTATACATCCTTCAGTCTTCTAAAGCAATAATAAACTTGATTTCTGGCATGAGAGACTGCTTATCCAGATGAATTATATATTCCCTGCTACTCTCAGGCAAGAAAAGGTGTGAAGAATACAGTAAACAGAAGCCTCTGCTCCATGGAGTGGTGCAGGTAAGGATCCAGAACGAGCTCAAGGCTCCATCAAAACACTCACTCCTGCTTACAGCCCTTTAGAAGTTTATCCATGCTGTTTTAAAAGCAGATTACATGTACACAAAACATTAACATCACAGCCTCACAGTCACAAAAAATTAAAAATGGTATCCTGAATCTTCTAAAAACTGTTTCGGTTATAACTAGCATTTAATTAGAATTATACATCTTTCTGAAATCACCCAAACCCAAAAAATGATTAAGTAGCCATCAGCCTTTTGCGCAGTACTCCATTTGAATGCGATTTCCAGCTGTGCTGCGTCATGGAAGCAAGTTTCTATCTGCATAAGATTGTTTTCTGCAGGTAAGCACTAGAAATCACTGATACTGCTGTACAGAAAGGCTGTACAGGTCAGCAGTGAATTAAAAGCAAACAAGAATTGTGCAGTATACTATTGTATCCGACAACGAAGCAGAATCCAGAGAGGGTAAAAGACGTGTTTATACAAACAGTACTAGCCAAACAGTGATCAGATTTTAGACATATTCATTTTTCTGTTTTCCTTCTTCTGGCACCATCATGGGCAGTGTAACACACCTGGACACACTCAGAGATGGTTTTGAACAAGCACAAAGGTGGCTGTGCTCACCATCCACGCACCCAGAGGATTTCAGTGACGCTGTGTCTTTGGGCTATCCCAGAGCCAGGGCTCCCACACTGGAATCCTTGGGGATGAGGATGCTGTTGTTCTTGTGCTGCACCCCCTGATAACCAAAGAGTTCTCAGGGGGGCTTTTCCTGCTCACTGTGGGATGGACAGCAATGCTTAACGCTCACCTTGAGCTCTCCTGCAGCCCCAGGTGTCCCCGGCTGCCTCCACTCCCAAGGCTCCTCAGGGAAGGCAAAGCTGCACTTTGATCCCAACAACCAATACAGAGCAGAGACTTTCCTGCTGCAGTTTGGTCTTGGTTTAACAAAACCAATTAAAACCTTCTCTCTAGCTAATCTGGAGCCACCTCCCCTCTAGACCAGCCTCAACCAGATGCTCCTGGGGAAGGAAGCAGCTGTAAGAGGGGAGGTTGCACTAAATCCTCTGCTATCTGACATTTGACAACATTAATTCCCCTCAAGACATGCAAGTTTAAGGACAAGCCCTGACAACCACATCCTCTTCAGGGGCCTCCCTTTAAAATACATTTTCAAGGAATCCTCTTTCTAAAATTTGTTTCACGAACTCATTCAAACCTGCTACATTTTAACAGCCTTACCTGTAGAAGCCTTGGTTATCATATGCCATGTTAGTCATGTCATCAAATATAGATATATTCCTGAGTTTCTTGTTGTTGTTGTTATTGTTTCTTCCCTTAAAACCAAAGTAAGCAGCTTGCATGTGCTCTAGTTCTTCAGTTCTTAGCTGGTACCACAGCTGCATATCTCTGTGAATACACCAAGCAGGAGAACACAGAATTGTGATATATGGCTGTACAGCTGAGCTTTTATCTGAGCATAGACCTGACCTCTAGAGTTTAATTCCAGGTTTACTGAATTACTGAATGCTGAACTTCATGTGTAAACCAAGCTTGTAGAGATTTAAATAATACCTTAAGATAGGGAGTTGTTCAATAGCAAAAATATTATTCTGTAAAACAATGCTATTTTAAGTATTGTCCAGCACTTCTCAAAAACAAGAAAACAAACAAAAAAATGAGAGCATTTTTCTTTTGTGCACCAATGGATAGTTCAAAGGAACAAACCTCCAAGAATTATGTCCATTTGATTCAGTGTTTTCTCAGACTACAGGTAATAAGAAAAGTCACATCGGTGGGATGATGTGTTAGTGTTCTGATGCACCTTCATCAGTGACATCAGGCCACATCCTCTTGTGTGAAAAGACTACAGACCATCTCTATTTTATGGAATAAATTATTTCAGGAAAAGAGAGATTTTCTGTGACTTTTTTCAGAACTGCTGTTCCTAAGGTTTCCAAAATCATCAGGCAGGTTGAAAAGACACTGACTTTAAAATGGAGGAGACAGATAACGTTGCCTTTGTTAAGCATAGGGTATATTCTCTCACTGTCAGGATTCTCTTTTGGAAACACTCAGGGCTGTTTTCATGCTGCTCTCTGCAACTCTGAGGCAAGAAAAAAAACCGCACAATTTCTTTTCTTGTTTTTAAGAAGTCTAAGATTCACAGAACCACAGACATTCTCACTGGCTGATGGGACAAGAGTAAATGGTGAGAGCTAGCGACACTGGTTTTAGTGCCATTTCTGTCATCTTGGGACACAATCCTGCTCTTTCCAAAGAAAACAGCAGCCACGCTGCTGTCCCCTCAGTGGGACAAGATCTGCAAGGAGGCTGAATGGTGGGGGGACTTTCAGCAGCCTTTGTTCTTTTTCTCACCAAAACACATGTGGATGTGGCATTTGGGGACACAGTTTAGTTGTGAACATGGCAGTGGTGCTGTGTTGACAGTACAACTTAAGGGTCTTTTCCAATCCTAATGATTTTATGATTCTATTAAACAAACACAAGATGGCAGTTCAAAGATCATCAGACACCTTGCAATACAGGTTTGTAGGCAGAGGTGATCTCTAGGGTGACCAACTAAAAGAGCCGAAAGAGGCAGACAGGCAGACTTAGAGCTAAAGGCAAGGTGAGGATATCCTCTCTGCTCCATAGGTACAGACCACCCTGTCTCTCAGATATGGTCTAAGAGACTTATTTCACTATTTTCCCCCCAAGTGTTCTCATTTTGTATTAAGTTATCAAGCCTGCAGCTTTTTGTCAGATTAATGCTTTGTGCATCCAGAAGTCAATCACTTTTCCACCTCCAACAGAGATGCTGCCACTACATCCGCCAAGTTTCACACAGGATGAATGTTACTTTTTCTCCCATGACATGGACAGTTGGTACATCACTTCAATTCTTGCTGACAGAGGGGATAAGACACACAATGCCTTCAGTGCCCCCAGGTTTCTGCTTGGAGCTGGGCTCTGTTGCCAATGGGATGGAGCAGCTCCTTCAGGAGACAGGGAAAGGAGCACAGGGGCAGCAGGGAACTGAGAAGCTCTCAGCAAAAGGAACTTTACAGCCTGATGACAGAATCAGGTCATAATGTCCAGTGTGAAGGGCTTTTCTTTTGTAAGAGAAAAATATCAAGTCATCACAATATTGGGAATGGCTAATTTTTACAAAACTTCATTTGAAATAAATGAAAAACTTTGATACAAATAGTCATCAAAAAGAAAAGTGGCAATTTCAAAAATGTCAATCAACCCTCTCATTTCAAAACAACTTATTTCATGCTACTAGTAAAAGCCTAATATTATAATTGACGCTAAGGACTTTCATTTTTTGACTCAAAAAATTCTTTCAAGGGAAACAGAAAATCTCTACTTTGACTACGCTAAGATTTCAAATGACAGAAGTTCCCCCTTCAGTTGGCTCCCATGAAACTTCAGATAAAGAACAGCACAGCATAGAGACCTTCACTACTGTCTTCCCCAGTGTCCCTCTGGAGGGGCTGGTGGGAATAACTAGCAGGAAGAGTGAGAGGGAAACAGAGACAAAGCTCCTCCGGAAAGCCTCTGCAGCACTGACTGGGGTGGACACTTGCATGAGCAACAGTAGCTCAGCTCCAGCCTGCAGGCAAATGTGCTCCTGCTGACACTACTCACATTGAGTTTTTATAATGCACTGGATTGAAAATTTCACTTCTTCCCATTCCTGTTTATAATCCACCGATTTGTGCTCCAAGCCAGAAGACAAAATCCTCCATCCTTCCAGCCTCACAGCTATGAGGATGCTCTGCAGATGGTGAGGGCTTGGATGACTCCGACACAGGGAGATTCAATTTCCCAGTAGCATTGAAAGAAAGAAAGGAAAAAAGGAAAGAAATAGAGAAGAAGGGGAAACACTACCAATCATCAATAACTTGAAGAGAGAAATGCTGGGCCAGAAAATAAGATTTGTGTGTTCTGCTTCTGCATAATCCTGGGTAAATCCAGATCAGCCCAGACCTGTTGAGGTTATCTGATATTAACAGACACCAGGTACTTAAACACTCTGGAATTCCAAGTCTTTCCATGCCTAAAGCATGACCTACAAATTAAGGATTTTAACTAACATCATTGCAGTGCTGCAAGCAGCAAATCCTTTGAAGCTCTCTGCCATCACAGCAATGGGGTCCTTATGATGTACACTCTTACACTGTTATTAAAAATGTCTTCTTGACATACCTTTGAGTTCTCCTCCTCTCACTTTTCTTCACACAGTTGATCAGACAGCAAGTTAAGAAAGCCATGGACATCAGCAGAATGACAGCACAGCTCACAATGGAGGCAATCACTGCAACCTTAAAGCCAAAAGTCTCATATTTTGATATGGCTGCGGCAAAGCAAACATAGAAACATGTTTCTAAGATCAGTCCACAATTTTATCTTTTACATTTTCATTAAACCATGCTGAAATCTACCTGCTTCACACTTCTGCTCAGTGAGGACTTTCACATTTGTATGTGTCAAGATACCAGAGGATCTTGGCTTCAGCTTAAAGCTGTGCAAGCCTCAAACTGGACTATTTAAAACTCTCCTGTTTATAAGTTACTAATGAATTGTTCATAAGCGTTTCACCATTGCAATTAAAGACAGTGCCCTTAGCAGTAGGTAAAAAACACAACTCTGTCAGCAGATCAAATGCAGATGAGCTTCAGAGTCTATTAATGAGGACCAGAGCTACAAAAATGAATACTAACGGGGGAAATGGGCTTAAAAGAAGCCCTTTAGAGCAAGGACAGTTCCATGCAATTACATCCTCTTTGGCAAGCAGCAAACAACAGCTCCTCCTCTGTTTGGGGAAGGATGCGGGATGGAAGAAGTGACCTGCAGAGCTGAGTGTTCGCAGGGAACTGATGCTGGAAGTGAGTTCTCCAGAAAAAAGGAGGAGTGTGAATGTGGTGTGGCACAGTTAAGGCAGACCTCTGCCAACTCACTTGGAGCAGGAAGCATGTCTTGTTTCAAAAGTCATCTAGTTCTCCCAAAGTCACAATGACCAGCATCATAAATGGTTCAGCCAAGCTCACAACAAAGCATTACATTTCTGCCGCCTCTAGGGGAAGGACTTCTATTTTCCTTTTACGAGATCTCCAAACCAAAGGTAAGAACAGCTGAGTGTGTGAGAGAGCACTAAGTGTCTGTAAGAGCAATGTATCCGCTGGGGATTTGAAATGACACGAGGTCTGAGGCACAAAGTGAGGTGCTCAAAGCTCAGAGGTACCAAGTTTTGCTTGGGTCTACTTCTAGTCAAACTGGTAACAACCTTATAATAAATAAGCAGGAATACAGTGCGAAAGGTAGCTAATGCTTGTTGCCATTCAGACACTATTTCTCTACATGGTAACTTTCCCATGCAGCTGCCCACAGGCAACAACCAAGAGTTGTTAAAAAAATATCACTGTGGTTCTTTTTCAGCTAAAACATTGTCAGAAAAGACTGCCAGGAGATTAGAGGCTTGCAAATATGCTTGCACATCAGCTGGTCATTTCCATACATTCTCTTAAGAAGCATACAGCTTTTAGCTAGAGCCACAGTTATTCCAGTTATTCCAGCTACCAGTGACACGAGGTCCGGGATGAATCCAACACAGCCTTTTCTGTGTCATGGTAATGTCAGACCACATACGGAGTGAAATTGCCATCAGTGGGATGAAAATGGAATTTGCCTTTTTCTTTGCACAGGTATCTAGAATGACTGCTAACGTTGCAGAGATAGGCAGGGCAAAACGAACACAGCGCATCCCAAAGGGAGGGGAATGGTTTGGGAAGAGCCTTACGCTTGCAGGAGGGCACTCCAGCTGTCCACTGCGTGCTGTTCCCCTTCCAAATGCAGGTGATGATGCCTGGTCCCTCCAGCTGGTACTCAGCCGAGCACTGGAACGTCACCACCGTTCCCACGTCTGTGCCATTGCCATGAAGGACCTGCAGTGAGCCGAGCTGGGGCGGGAGGAGGCGGCTGCATTGCCCTGCAGAGCAAACACAGCCACACAGTGCAGCGCCACAGCCAGGAGTGACGGTCCACTGACTGTAAACCAGTGCCAGGTAATGGTCAAAACAAATAGCAGACCTGTGGGTGGCCGATGCTGCTGCTCTGCCAAACGCCGGCCCACGGCTGACCTCCATCAGTGCCATTCCACAGCTCCCCTGTCCTCACCCCCCGCACAAAGCAACTCATCTTGTGACACTATCTGCTCAGACTGGTACATGTTGAACACTAAAACACTAAAAACACTAAAAAAAAGTCATTTCTGAGTGGCATGGTCCCCTACGGATCCCTGTCTTGTTGGATTCTGTTTAATTTAGTACTCAGGCTGGCATCTTTCACACTGGGAGTATTCATTACACATCTTCCCCCATGCAAATTTCCAAGATCTGGTGGACTGATCAGGTATTTCAGACTACTTTGTAGCACCTTGGCATCATCTGACCGAAACCTCCTATCTCTGCAAGCACTACACCTCTGTTAGGCTTGGCTGAAAGGGGCCGAGGTCAAAACCACAGGTGGGGGCATAGAAAGACATACACATATAACTTATCTCCCTTTTCAAGTGACATACTCTGCTTTACAGTAGATCATTAATTTTTAATACATTTTTGTTCAGTCAGCTTTTCTACTTCTTTGTTGTTAATACAGCTGCTCTTTGAGCCATGGAGCTGTTCTCCCCTTGGCCGCCTAATGTCAGCCACTAACTTCATACATGCAGTTTTATTGTCACAATGTTCCTTGCTCACCGTCATTTTAAACAAAAATTTCAATGTCAGGTCATTGAGACAACATACAACATCTAGATAATAACTTCAAAGGTAACAAATACATTTTCTGGGTCTGTACATGCACATTGACAAAATCTGGAAACTCATTTTTTTAACATTTACAAAATACCAGCACTGCTTCTCCATCAGAGCCCATGTTCCCTATTTTTCACTGGATTTCCAAATGACCTGAGAAACCTCAGAGGCATAGTGCTGCAAGCACTATGATGACACACACAAAAATATTAAAAAGCGAAAAATATGCTTCCCACATCTACAGGCAAAAAGAAATTACAGCCTTCTTAAGAGCATCCTGACAGAACCACATGTTGCTAGCAAATCTATTTTATTTTTAATGCTAGAACTCCCTCCATGTTGATAAGCTTCTAGAACATTAAGAAATTGTTGTTAAGCTCCTAGAACATACCAGAGCAGGCAGGCTTCCCACCTATCTATCTCCAATTCATGCTCTTAAACCCCCTGTTCCTGGAAAACAAACCCAAAGGAATCTCAGCAAAAGACCAAATAAAAGTCCCAGTGCCAATTACTGGGGTAATCTACAGAGTAAATATGTACCAAGCACTAGCTTTTAAAACCATAGCTCTTTAATTCCATGCAGATTATTTCTGTTTGTTTTGCCACTTCTTTCAATCACTTACTATGGCAGCAATTGGCCTCAATGAAAGCAAATATTTTCAAGGGGACTGCTTTCTCTTCATCTCTTGTCCTTCCCACGCACATCCCATTCCTGGAACACACAGGATGCATTCGGCAATTCTCCTCCTCACTCCAGATGAGTGTTTTGAGTGTTATGAGTGTTATTTTAAATACAGATATAGTTTTGAGTTTTTTTGGTTTTTTTTTGCATTTTACAATTTCGAGGCTATTTTTAGAGATCAGACTACATTCTTAAGATCACATTGCTGACTCTTGTAGCTGTACAAGATGCAAAAAGTAATTAGAGCTGAACTGGACTTGATGCACAGCTGCTGGGCCACCACATGCAGCCTCAGTAGAGGCATTCAGTACACCTGCCAGTTTACCTGGACTCGTTCACTCTTTGTTCTCCAAAGAATAAATAATTTGGCACCAGATCCTTTCTTTTAAGACATATTTCATTTAATCCAGCACTGACCATCCTGAGTAACATGTACAGCTGTGGCTGGCTGGGGTGCTTTGAACCTTCCTTGCCTACGGGGGTGTCTGCCAAGTGGTTAACCCTCTGAATGGCAGTGACCTTGTCAGCACCATTCCTCAGCTCTGGGGTTAAAACAGTTTTTTTTTCTCCACTTGAGCACTACAGCAATGTCTGTAGCCAGTGTTCCCTGAAAACGTGGGGATTTCCATGCTTTGGCCTAGGCTGCAACAGCATCATGGATATGGCCAGAGGATCATTCCCACATGAATGGAACTGGGGCCAGAACCACAGAGGCGCCTCTTAACAACAGCTTAAGAGAGACCTACACATCCAAAACCTGAGCTGAAAGTTCATCAACAATTTCCTGCACCTGCATTTGTGCAGAGGAGAAACACTGTTCTTCTTTTAAGAGCTTCTCAACACCATTTCTTCCCGCTAAAGTCAAAACATTAAATGTGTCACTGCTTTTTGCTTTTTAAAAATGCCTTTATCAAAATGTCCAGATGGAGTTTTGCCAGCATGATTTTGTGAATTTCATCCAAGCTGAGATTTAGCATCTCTGGATAAAATTTGCCCTAATTTTCATCAGCAAATATCTTCTAAAAACTTGTTGGGAAAACTTTCCTGCAAGCTCTAGTGTCCTTCATTATTAGTCATCTGTAATATTTTTATAGTTAGCCATGGCATTCACTTTTCTGCTGGGTTAATTTTACCCTTACATCTCCAAAGAATCATGCTTAAGTAAGCTTCCAGCCTTATACTTACATAAGCAGATGTTCCACATAGACTTTTTTTAAATACTCCTCAGGCACATGTTTATCAGACTAAATCTACTACAATCAAGAACCGTATTATTGTTTTTAGTAATATGATTTATTTTTATTTTTGTTTTCAGCTGAGACTGGTGTTTGAGGCTGCATTGCTGCCTGGTAAAACACAAACATTTGTGCTGACTAGATTTACTTTTTGATTTGTATTTCTTTTATAAATATCTAGAAAATGTCAGTCTCAGGTCTTAGTTTGCATAACTGTTGGCACCCAGAAATGCAAAAATAAAAAACTGTAAAATTGAGCAAATCCCCTAATTAGAGAGCTGGAGGCCCTCTGCTCTGGGGACAGGGTGGAAGCACTGGCACTGCTCAGCCTGGAAGAGAGAAGGTTCTGGGGAGACCTTAGAGCCCCTTCCAGTGCCTAAAGAGGTTCTAAGAGAGCTTGAGAGGGACTGGGGACGAGGGCCTATAGGGACAGGCCAAGGGGGAATGGCTGAAGAATGGTAGATTTAGAAGGGATATTGGGAAGAAATTCTTGGCTGTGAGTGTGGGCAGGCCCTGGCACAGGTGCCCAGAGAAGCTGTGGCTGCCCCTGGATCCCTGGCAGTGTCCCAGGCCAGGTTGGACAGGGCTTGGAGCAGCCTGGGACAGTGGAAGGTGTCCCTGCCCATGGCAGGGGTGGGACTGGATGATCCTTAAGGTTCCTTCCAACCCAAAACTTCCTGTGATTCTATAGCTCTATGATTCAAGTTCCTGCAGCTGCTTCTGTAGCTTCTTGTCAAGCAGGAGCTGATTTATACAAACGCACTTCTCAGCTTGGCCTCACACTGAGAGGATATCCAGTGTTCCAAAAATCTCTATCTGATGCTGCTGACTGGCAGCACAGAACAGCACTGGCTACAACAAATGGGTTATTGCATATGATAAATAAATGTCCTCTAAGTAAAGACATTAAAGCACAGCATCTTCCATAAATTCTTAATTTACCCCAACCTCTGGGTTCAGAAATAGCCACGTAAATAATTTCCAGGCAGTGAAATACAGAGAGTAATGCAAGAATTAAAATAATCCAAAATACCTCTTCTCATGTACAGCCAGGATTATCTGTATTGCAAAATCGATTTGTCAAAAAGAGGAACCATATGGTTTTGCTGTCAGCAAGCTGTGGGTTTATGTTTTGCTGAAGAAAGAAATGAGAGAGCAACCTAGACACGCCTGCCTGGTAAACATTTCCTGTGCTACTTCCACAGCAAAACAGTGACTAAAAATCAGATACATTGCCTAAGTATCTACCAAAATGATCTACACTACAGCAGTAATTACCTGGAAGCATGTTAGCAAGGCTGCCACTTTCTGTCTGTGCAGAAAGAGAGCAATCCATGCCTTCACCTCATTATTCCCAGACACACATAAGTCACCCCCTTGCTTTGCTTACTATTGGCTATTTAATATCACTAAAACATGCTGGAATAACTAGATGCCAGAAAGCAACAGAACACTAGGTTCTATCAACCCTGTAGAAAATAAACACAGCAGTATTATTCCTGCAAGTCTCTTTTCCTACAGAAGCACACCTTGGAAATTGGTGTTCCTGAAATCACAGACATGATGCCAAACATCCACAGCAATCTCCCAGAAGAGCTCTGGGAAGAGCTCACTGTGTTAAAAAGCAAAAGACAAGCAGCTAGAAGTGAAACACAAAATAAAGCAGAGGTAGCAGAGCATCTTGTGTAGAGTGAGACTGCCTGGCCCTGGCATTGGTTGCCTTGCCACCATGCCTTGGCTCCCTTGCAGAGCTGGCCATAAGTCCTGCCAGGGCTGGGCTTTTAAGACAACAAATGGCTGCCAGGATCTGATCCGCCCACAAAAAATCCAGAGGCTGGCACAGCTTTTTAAGAAATGAGTGTTACACATGACAGCAGACGAACAGTAAAAGAGCAGGGGGAGATGCAGGCTCTTGAAGCTGCAGAGATTGACCAAGGTCCCGAGCTGTGAAGCTGCTGTGGAGATGCTGGAAAGCTCTTACAGACCTGTCTGCCTTCCAACACACAACTAGGGCTCTATGAAGTCACTCCCTGGGGAAAGCTTTACAGGTTCAGCTGTGGCACAAACCCCATGCACCAAAACACAGCCCTCTGCACGCCCATCACTGCAAGGACCACCTCTGTGGCAGGGCCAAGCTTGGCCACCACAGCTCTGGGAGCTTCACACCCCAAATTCAGGTGGAGAGCAGCAAGAACTGAACAGCAGCCACAGGACTGCTCCCCTGGGTCAGTCACATAGAGGAACATCTGGACAACTGCACAGAGTGAAGCTTGCAGGTACCTAAGGAACAAATCTGTCACAGCACATTATCTGACAAAAGAAATGCTGCTCGTTAATATGTTGTTCTGGCACCTGCCTCTTGTCAGCATTTCCAAATGGAAATATTCCACATAAAACATTCTGGGTTTCTACTGATAAAATTATTTTTTTAAATTGTGATAGAGGGAACCCAGTATCTGATGATTCTCACAGGCCACCATTAAACATTTGTAAAAATACTTTTTCAGAAAAGCTTTTTCTCCCATTAATACATAATTTCCATGCAATTGAGAAGGAGAACAAAAAGGTATTTGAAGCAAGTTTATTGCTGTGTTTACACATCCATGCTCAAATAAGCTCTGTTACAGCAGATACCTCAGGCTCACTCCTACACATGTCCTTCATTCTATTCCGTGGTCCGTTTTGTAGGTAAAACTGATTTTTCAGCACATATTATTAACAACATGCAAGGGTTCAGCAGCATGAAGGGGTGCTGAGACTCCCACATCCATCACATTTTGGGAAGCGTTGCTTTCATGGAATCACACAATGGCTTGAGTTGGAAGGACCCTTAAAGATGACCCCATTCCATTCCCTGCCACAGGCAGGGACACCTCCCACTGTCCCAGGCTGCTCCAAGCCCTGTCCAACCTGGCCTTGGACACTGCCAGAGATGGGGCAGCTACAGCTTCTCTGGGAATGTGCCAGGGCCCCCCCATTCTCTCAGGTCCCCATGGGACTCCAACATGGGAGTCCCAGGACAAGTAAACACCTCTCAGCATCCTGCTGTTTCCATCAGGAGCACTTCTGCAATGCCTAATCGGCCAAGGCAGTTTGGGCAGCAGCAGCTCCTACAGCACAGACCACGACCCTTCCTGGCCTGGAGCAGAGAAGAATGTGTAAGTAAAGAAGAACAAAGGAGCAAACTCAGCCAGAGAAAAGGACGGAAGGAAGGAAGGAAGGAAGGAAGGGAGGAAGGAAGGGAGGAAGGGAGGAAGGGAGGAAGGGAGGAAGGGAGGAAGGGAGGAAGGAAGGAAGGAAGGGGAAAGGAAAGAAAGGTAAGAAAGAAAGGAAGGAAAGAAAGGAAAGAAAGGAAAGAAAGAAAGGAAGAAAGAGCACAATGTCAAATGCCAAGCAGCTTTGGAACATGAGGGGGGCAGGACCACCCACCAACATGGCCTTTTCAGATAAGAGAGCAAAAGCCCAGACCCAGTGGCTGCTTTACGCTGGGGATGGCTCAGGGGGAGCCTGACCCGCCTGAGCCTCATCCTCTAACTGGACAAGGCTGGTGCGAAGCCAGCGGGAGAGAAGCTGTGGGCAAGGCACTAAGGCACAGCGGAGCAGCACCGACGCTGCCCTCTGTGCAATCCTGAGTGGCTGGACAGCTCTACTCCCTTCGTGCCAGGCTGTAGCTATTCACATCTCTGTCCATACATCCAGCTGAGAAACACAGCAACACTTAGACCACTGCAAAGCTCCTGATGGCTCAGGCTGCCTATGGTGGGTGAAGGATGGAAAAACCTCCTTTGAGACTTTTCCCTGCTGCTAAGGTAGGAACAATTATCACTGGGCAGCAAATCCTTACCTTCTATCTCCCAAAGAAACCCTGCTACAAAATCTTACTTCCAAGCCTGAGGTACACAAATTCAGTTCACCTCCTTTACAGTACTGAGGCTTTTTCTTTTCTCTCTCCCAGCATTCCCACCTGGCTCTTCAGTTGCTCCATGTAGCAAACAAGACGGACCAAGATTTAGGAGCCAGCACTAAACACTTCCCAAATCTACTCTGGAATAGTAGGGCATGCAAACAACTTTAATCCCTGTAAAATTCAAGCTAACTATCACCTAAGTGCTAGAGGGCTTGATTGCAACGTGCAACCCACTCTGACTTCAAATATAAATAATGGGTAGTATTGGTGTAAATTGATTCTTATTAATATGTTTTATGTTAGTTAGGAGAGGATTTGTTTCAGTCACCATACTGCCCTCACCATGATCAATTTATTTTGCCAATTTACATCAAAGTCAGGTTATTCTCATCTGTAGATTTTACTTCTGGATCTAGAAATAGACTAAGTATTTCCCTCCTTATGGCAACAATTGAATGAAAAATAAGAATTAAATGAAGACTTAAGTGTTTTATGGAGTCCCCAGTGGAGCAAGAACAGATTGGTCTTCTGTGCTTTATTAGTCTGTTTACCAACAGAATTGGAAAAACTCAGAAAAGTTATAATAGTGTAACTTTTGAAGGAAGTAAAGATCTGTTAAACCTAAAGCAAATCAGAAGTGTTCATCTATTTATCTCTTCACTGTTATTTACATATTTAAAAAAGGCAATTTTTCATTCAAATCTATCTATCTATCTATCTATCCACTACAGAGCATGTGAGGATGATGCTTCAAGCTGTTCCCAATTAAAAACGGCCCATGGAATAACGCAAACAGTTTGTGTTAATCTAGTGAATGGAGTCGCTGTGCTGATGGTGTTCCCTTTCTGGCATTCCAAAGCAGATGGTAAATACATATTTGCACAAAGCAGAGTTTGTGGCCTGGTTTCTAAAACAAAGATCCTAAAGAGAATACAATTAAGAGGAGTATCTCAAAATGAGCTTTTCACTTGCTTTTGTCTCAGCTGAGACCTTGAGTCGCAGAGATGTCCCACAGGCCATCTCAGGAAGATGCCACCAAAAGCCCTGGCTCTCAAGAGCAGTCAGGGAGAAGCCCTGGCTCTGCTTGCCTCCAAAACCTGCTAGCACTGCTTCCTGCACAATGAGCATTGGTATTCACTGGAAGAAGAACAGAAATAGCTGTACCACAGTACCACAGTCTTCTACAGACGGTCCTCAGCCTCCCCCATGCATATCCACATCCACAGCCTCCGAGAGGCTCAAATTCAAAGCAACATACAAGTACTACTCCAGGATCTGCCACCCCATCTCTAGGGAGAGCCAAGAAGAATCAGGGACATGAGAAACATAAAGCAAGGCAAATGAATCCATCAGTTCAACTCTGAATTTGAAATCTGCAGGTCGGGAATGTTTCAATATAATTTTCCTTCTCTCCAGGGAGTAACAAAGACTTGGAGCATCCCTGCACTTTCCCACTGCCACCAAGTCCCTCTGTCCTCAGACAGGTTTTGGTGGGCACATCCTTGCTGGTGTCTTTCATCGGTGCAGTGAAGTCTGTATGTCTGTAGTTTCAACTTTCCCAAGTACTCGTGAATATTCTCTCATTTATCAAACCTTGAGCAAGCAATTATAACATTTCTGCAGAGGGTGATCCATGACCTGTGAGCCAGACCCTGTATATTTTTAATGGAAACTACGATGACGAGAAATGTTAAAAGTTTCCCTTTTCCATAGTCAAGACAAGCTTGGACCAATGCTCAAAGCATTTTTCATCATCACAATAACTACAAGAAAACAATCACTGCAAAAGTTAAACAAATATGCTAAAGAAAGCCAATGACTTTGGGAAATACAGATTTCAACATCCAACTCACTATTGTCCCCTCAGCAATTTACTGTGAGGGTGGGCAGGCCCTGGCACAGGTTCCCAGAGAAGCTGTGGCTGCCCCATCCCTGAAAGAGTCCAAGGCCAGGCTGGACAGGTCTTGGAGCAGCCTGGGATAGTGGAAAGTGTCCCTGCCAATGGCAGGGAGGGGGAACAAAATGAGTTTTAAGGTCCTTTCCAACCCAAACCATTCTGTGCTTCTGTAATTTAGCACCTTGCTAACACAGTTCAGGTATCAAGTGGAAAGCAGACTGTCTTGAGCCAAGCCCTTCTCCAAGCTCATACAGGAGCTCATTGTGAAAGGGAACAAACAACGGCTTACAAGAACAAACTGATTTCAGCACTTTCCTTTCACACAGAGATATTTCTGGGCACACCTGGGGTCTGGAGAAGGCTGCAGGTTCTTGCGTGTATGAACGTGAATTGGAAAAACAGCCTTTTGTCTGAAAGGGGGTGCTCTGACAGAATCCACCCTCTTGCTTTTGTTCTCTTTAAGACATAAAAAGAAGAAAAATGCCAAATGCACCTTGTCCAGCCAGCTCTAGTACAAACACCTTACCAGCACCCATCCTGTTGAAGGGCCCAGAAAAGGGCTTGCTGACAAAAAGCTTCAGCTCTGTGGTTTTCCACCTACAGAATGGTTTTTAGCGCCTTAAGGATCTGTGCAAAACCCTTCAGCTTTTCCTCTTTATAGCAGACAATCTTTTATAACACTTACGTGAATCAATTTATATTTAACCTGAAAGCCATCTACTAATGAATCCATCATTTTCTTGCTTTCCATGATAATTATTGTAGTTTTGTCATTAAAATTAGACATTTTAATAGATCTTTGATGAACTGAGCAAAATTTTACTGCTTCTTGCAGATGAGGAAACTAAAATAGAGATAAACCAAATGTAATGTTGTTCATTAAGCTCTGGATCTCCAGGTTCAATACAAAAATCATTAGTGCTTCTGGTGACCCCCAGTGGGCTGTGCAGACAGGCAGGACAGTGCTAAGAACCTCACAAATTCAAGGGTAAAAGGCAGAAAATTATTATCTGAATACACTAGAAACTTGAGTCTGAATATGATGTTCCAGGAACATCAGCCATCACCACCTTTTAACATGATTTTCAGTGTTCTATTTAATTTTCAACAGGCACGGTTGAATTCTAGCTCTCCATTGGAAAGCCAGACACTGGAGAAGCCAAAAGAAACCCCCCACGTATTTCCACAGGGAAAACACGTCTGTTAGGAGCTGTGGACAGAGGAAGGATGAAGGACGCCCCACCAGACAACTGGACAGAGCAGAGGTGCTGCAGTGCCCCATGGGAAACGTCTTGCAGCATCCCTGGTGTCCAGTGCCCACCCTCAGCACACTGCCACTGTCCTCCACTGCACTGTGTGCTGCAGGACACAGAGCTCAGCCTGGCTCATGTTTGCCTGGCCTGGCTCTGGGTTATCTGCCTGCAGCAACGCTTTGATGTAGTTTGTGCACAGCGATGTGCACACACTGGGGTACTGAACGTGGCTGATAAGAGCAGAAGTGCCTGGATGGTGTGGCTGGTGGCCTCTTGCTTATGCATGACACTTGCCAGACTGGGCACAACCTCTGTGGATGGCAGAAATCTCCACTGGTGGGGGCACATTGCACTGACCTACCTTGATCAAAAAGTTCTCAAGTGGGAAGGGTCCAGAGCTGGACAAAAAACACTTCAGTCATTAAAAAATTCACCCCCAACATGAAATTTTAGGTGGACCAGACCTGTGTGCTCCTATACTAATTTTTTCCGGAAAAGCTCAAAATGCAGGAACTGCATTTCCACAAAGAACTGATTTATAAAGAATATAGAAACTATTCAACCTTTTCTCTTTGAAACTACTTTCCTGTTTTAAAACAGATGATGAAATAGTTTGTTAGTCTTCATGGGGAATTTCCAACCGCCTTCTTAAGCAAAACCAGCCTGAATGCTACAAACCTTACCTGCACTCCACCCCCCAGGCTGGCCCTCTTTGGGTTCTCTAAGTCCTTCTTCCTTCCCAAGAGCAATCTGAAGCTGCCCTTGTCCTTGGTTTGCTGTGTTAAGCTGCAAAATGCACACCACAGAGCTGTGACCTGGCATCCAGGAGTGTCAGCAAGAATTTCTGTGAATAATTGATTTAGACACCAGTCTGTAAAAGTTAGCAAGAGCATGCCTTTTATTATGGTGATAGAAGTAATTCATGGGCTCAGAAACCAGCCAGATTTAAAATCCATCTCTGTGGTTTTATCACTTTTTATTTTTCTTCTCTCCTGGTTGGTTCTTTTCCTGACAGGGTTTGGCTTTCCTATGTCTGGGTTTAACCGAGGAGCTTGGCCACAGACACCAGTGCAACCTGCGAACTGCTTGGAGCGCGAGCCACGCAGCATCCTGCCAGGAGCCACTCGAGCATGGCAATGATTAACAGCACGAGTCAATAGGCACATCTGCTTTCAGCCTCCCTGGACACGGGAACTGGTGCAAGATGGCAGGAAGATTGACAGGAATGCCAGTAAAAGGACAGAGAACCAGTGCATTGTGTTTACTTTTTGCCATTAAAAAAGTCAATGATTGCAGGTGAGTTATGCACAGAATGACAAGTAGCTTGAGAGAGCAGAGGGTGCCCTCTGCACAGCCCTGTGCCCTCCCCTTCCTTTGCACATGGCTAGGAAACTCTGAGCTACACCTGAGAATTCAGCTCCTGGGCAAACAGATTAAAATGAATGAAAACCTTAGTCCTAATCTAAATTTCTGCAGGTCTTAACAATAAAAGGCCAAACACCAGAGCTCTCCTGCCTGTGCAAAATTGCTCCTAGCTTCATGGGGCACCACCTTTTAGAGCAAAGCAGAAGCCCTGTGTCCAGTCCAGGTGCCTCTTTTGACCCAATCAATTAGCAAAGATCTTGGAAATAACTGTGGCTGTAAGCAGAAATCTTCCTGGGTGTAATTCTGCTTTTACATGAGGGCACAATGTTCTGCTCTTCTGAAGAGGAAAAATCAAAACCCAAAACTTGCCCTTTGCACCTCCCTGAGCCCCTGCAGCCCAAATCATTCTCCCACACACTGCTCCCAGCCCATGCATGCACTCAGGAAATTTTGTACACCATCCCTTCACCCTACTCGACTTCTGTCCCCATTTTCACCTCTCCTCAAATCCATTTGCAATCAAAGCTCCTCGGCTTGGGAGTCTGGAATATATGAGCAGCATTGTGTCTGGCTTTATTTCATCCTGGAAGTAATAATGGAATCGTCTCTCCCAGGTCTGTTGGAAGAAAGGCAAGCAGTTAACCCATCCTGTTCCCCGACTGTTTCTACCAGCCACCACCACTCCAATTTGGGCTGAGGTAGCTGTGAGCACTGCCTCCCCAAGCAACTACAAACCCCCCTAAATGATGCTGCTGGGCCACTGGGGCTCTGCTCTGCTGCAGAGGCTCGTTTGTAACCCAGGCACCAGCTCAACCCTATCTCTGAGACCCTCAGCAGACACAGGAATTCATTTATTTTGGGGAGCAGTTGCCCATTCTGCAACTTCCGCTTTCTCTCTGTCATCTGGCAACCAAACGAGAGACAGACGTCCATGCAGACTGCAAAGTCACCCCTCTCCACTGAGCTAGTCAAAACTGCTCTTTAGAATAACATGGTTGCTCATCTGCATGCATTTCAAAGACAGCGTGTCAATAAAATGCCTAAATGAAAACTAACAATTGTCCTACGTGTTAGCCTGTCCCCATCATGATACTGAAGGCAAGACTCCACAGTGCACATAAAAAGTCAGTGGCAATCATGATTAATAAGCAAAATCATGCCAATTCCAGCATAGTTAGAAATCTCTTTGCTGTAGAGCTGCAGAGATGCTTGGGGATCCTCCGCTTTTTAAGGGGAAAAAGAGCTGCTTCCGGCTCTGCAACAGTGGTAACAGCAAAACTGGCAGAGGTTTGGCCCTCAAAATGGACCACGCCATACCATCCAGAAAATGCTGGGCTAACCCTGTCATTGGAGTGCTTCTGTGTTTTAAGACTGACTTGTGATTTTTTAAATATCAATGTTTTGGGTCCAAAGCATTCAGCTCACTTCATTCACTAGCTGAAATTCAGAAGTATAGGAAATTTCAGAGTAGCTAGGATGAAGCACTGGAGAATACCACAGGGAACAATCTTGCACTGTGGAGGACTCAGAAAACCCGATAACTGTCTCCCTTCTCTATTTTGTACTGTTCTAGAGTTTCAATGACAAGCACAAAAATCCTTCCCTCAAAGCAGTATCAATGCCTGGTGCAAATGCCTAACCACCCAGATTAACACCTTGCAGTACAGGAGATAATGCCAATTCGCTGACATTCTGCAACTGTCCGTTCTTTTACATTACTTAATACAAGGTTTGACTTTGAGCTCATGGGAGAACAAGAAAGGAGAAATAACCCTGAAGAAATGACAAGCCCATATATTCCAAGTTGTATCACCTTCTGCCCTGTGGAAATGGAAATTTGGGATCCATGTGTTCTTCTGCAGCCGAAAAACTGAACTGCATCTCAGGATTGCAGGGACAAGGTGATAAAATTCCATGCACCATTTCTGCAGAGCAGCAATGCTCCTGGCTTTGAAGAACAACTTTGCTTTTGCTGTCCTGGAAGAGCAACTGTTAGCTCTTATTAATATGATTTCAGTTTCTGCACTGCCAAGGAAACTCACTTCAGAAAAATAAAGATGCTCACAACAAAAGAACACACCGCTTAAGTCACACCAAAGATACATCCACCCTGGTACGTGCAATCCACCATGGCCACCAACATCCAGGGTACAGCCGACCCTATACGTGGTGATCCCTCTTCTATCCTCCAGCAAACTGCAGCTTTTATCTGTTCTAAGCCAGAGACTCTGTCCCTTTCCTTCAGTGGTGCCTGCTAGATAATTCCTTCCACAGCTAGGTCTGAACGGAGCATTCACCGCAGCCTGCAGCACTTCCCACCTCTTGAAACCTCACCCCTTCCCTGGTCTGGAAAGTGGAGGGACAAGGCAGAGCCACAACTACAGACAACAGCCCAGCAGTGAGACCTACTAATTTATAACCTGTCATCATGAGTGTTTCTGTCATGTCCTGCATTTATCTTCCCTTTGCCTGTGGCTGCACTGATGTGTTTGTAGATGCATCTCTATGTCTACAGAAGTATGTGCTGCCTGGTCTGAAAGAGCTATAGGAGAGTATTGAGGAATGAGAGAGGAAACACAGCGAAAAACAAGGTACCACCCTGGATATCCAGAGGGCCAGAGCCTCCCACTTCAGCAACACAAAGACTAAAAATAATGACACACCTTTGTTGCTCCTTCCTCTTTTCCCCATTTCACCCAATAGCCTCCAGGATAATCTGAACAGCTTCAGAAGCACCAGCACCTCAGTGGCACGGGCTGACACCAGCACGCTGCTCCATGGTGATTCCCACAGGGCAGGAGAGGCTCAGGTCACCACTGGCACAAGCCTGTCAGAATCTCAGAGGCTTTTCCAGAGAATTTACCAAGTCTGGCATGCGCTGCTCGATGAGTGTCCACAGCACACCACCACAGCAACGCAAAAATGCTAAAATGCTGCTGTGACAGCAAAACAACCACTGTACAGCACGGAACATGGGACAGCAGCTGCATCGCTTAGCAGTGTAATAGGCAGAGCTGCTGAAGGCTTCTTCTCAGCTTGCGGACATTTGTTGTGCTCTTGCCCTGCCCCGTGCTCCTGCCCTGCACGTTTGCCGGCGTTCCCTGGGGTGAGCCAGGCTCTCGCAGCTCCTCTGGGCAGCACACTGCCGACCCTCCCCACATGCAAGCTGGGATCTTGTCCCTGCTCCTGTCAGAGGGACACACCAGTCCTTCATAGAAGGCAAGACCAGGAAAAGCAGAGGGTGTTTGAATCTCACAGCTGTGTCTCAGGAAGCTCTAAGACCATCTAAGTACTACAGGCATCAAGGCTGTACTAAGGAACTTCCTTTAATTTCTCTCTCATTCACGCGCTAATTCAAATGGAAATCCTGCCACATTTTTTTCATCCTCTCAAAAGGAACATGAGGGGGGTTATCTGTGCAAATCTTTATTATCACCCTACCACTCACGATCTGAAATAATGTAAAGGGGCACTCAGCATGAAAAAGGATCACCAATAATGATATGATGCAATGAAAGATACTGTACAAATACTGTACAACAGCAAACATTGACGTATAAATAACATGGCTGTGTTTAAATGGAGCATCCTGAACAACAGTTTAATTTAAAATTATACAAGTAGTCATCATTTTATCTATCTAAACTCCTTAGGGCCACCAGCAGTACCTCCACCTGACTCAATCCATTCACAGTTCCAAACGGGTGTTTGTGAAGGTGGAATCACACCATGGCAAACCTCCATGGAATAGCTGAGAGTGGACGAGAGAGCAGATACCCAGCTAAGATATGGCAAAGCCCTGTGTGCTCAAGCATCACTGCTGGTCCTACAACCAATGCAGCAGCTCCGTTCAGCACAGTCAGCCCCTGAACCAGCATATTCCAGTTTAGCTCCTCACTGAGAACTTCTGCTCCATAGTTTTGGTGTAGTTGGTTTGGAAAAAATGGTCTTTGTTGTTCTCGCTGGAAACATGGCTCAGAGGAGCCAGGTCTATATATATCCAAGATATTAACTGAGGGTGGATTTCTAATTTGAACGCCAAATATTTTTTGGCGATCGGCATTTCTGGCAGTTTTACCACAGATCTACAAAGAGCAAAATTAACCTTTACAGAATCAGAAAGGCTGTGTGTAACACAGGACATGCCACTTCCAAAACTCCTTTTAGTGTGGGCAAACCCAGCCCCACAAAACTTCAACACAACATATAAGAGCAGCCAAATATAGGTGATTTTAGAAAAGAAGAAAGTCAATAAATAGCAACACTATCAGGCTAGAGCAATGGGATCTTACACCTGGGTTTGAGTTAATTCTCTAAACAGGTTTCCCAGAACCTTTTCACATTTTCAAATGAACTGCTATATTAAATTCAAATTAAACAGTTAAGCACATTCAGAGGATACAATTTAAAGCATTGCTACACTAGTAGCCCAAATACATTTGCCAATTGCTATAGGCACAACAAAATCAGGTCATTAATAAAGTCTCTTAGAAGTTCACGAGCTGATCAAATCTCAATGGTATGAGAGGACAGGCTGCGCATGAGAAGAAGGTCCCTGGATTTCAGGAGCACTCAGCCCTGTTTGCACTGAAGCCAGGGAAAAGCCCATGTGCCCTGAGATCTGTAGCACAAAGGAAGAGACCCTGGCAAGCAGCAGGTCACCGCAGCTGCACCAAGCTCCAGATCCTTCCGTCTCGCCTTGCTTCTGGAGTCCACAGGTGGCTCTGGCTGGGAACAAGCACCTCCTGCTGCCCAGGCCAACACATCCAGATCATGGCTCTGCTCCCTCCAGGCCCAGGCACCCACCAACACCAGCACTGCACTGCTGGGCAGTGGGCATGTCCCACCAGCTCAGGGCCAGACCCTTTGTCACCTTGCATTATTACCAAATTATTGGACCCACTTGAGCTAAAGAGGTTTTGAAGGGATGTTATAGTCTATGCAATTGAATTGAGTAACAAACCTCGAGGGAACAGAAAGATAAAGAAGCAAAAGGTTTTGACTGGTTTCTCATTCCATTCCTCAATGTATTACCATATTCCATTAAAACACTGATAATCTTAATTTCCTTCCCAGCCCAGTGACATGTGCCCAGGGACGATGTCTCTGAGAACCAGCTCCTTCCATCCTTGCCAGACACTTCCCTCTGCACCCATGCACTCGTCCGCAGCGCCCACGGCCACCCCCGCGAGTGAACCCCGACCTCCCATCATTGAACCGCAGCGCCTCCTCTCCGGGAGCAATTACCCGCGCTGGGCTCCAGCAGCCCCGGGTGACGGCTCGGACGGCTCCGGAGAGGCCCCGGAGGCTCCGCTGCTGTGTGCAGCGCCGGCGCTGCTCGGCCCCTCCGCCGGAGCCGCAGCCCAGGACGGGCCGCGCTCGGCCGCCCGAACGCAGCCCCGGCAGAGCTGTCCCAGGCTCGCCGGTACCACCCCGTGCCCGGGCAGCTCCGGGACAGCCGTCCCGGGGTGCTGTGAGCCCGAGAACTTCAGGGAGCGGACCACTGTCCCCTCCGCACTCCGCGGCTGCAGGCACCGGCCGGGAGGCGGCACGGAGCGGGACGGGAGCGGCCCGGCCCGGCGCGGGGTCCGGAGCTGAGTGGGAGGGTAACGCAGCCCCAACTCGGGTCCTCCGCGCCCCTTCCCAGGGGACATACAACACCTCTGTCCGGGCGTACGGCACCCCTGCGCGGGAGGGATCAGAACCCTGACCGGGCTCTGGCGCTATCCCCGCTGGCATCCTCCCTCCCCTCCGGTGCGACGCAGTAGGGAACTTGTGCAGGGAAGGATGCGAAAGCACGCTCGTACCTGTGTATCCGCGGGGGCCGCCGCTGTCCCGCCCGAGCGCGGGGCTGCGCGGCGCGTCCAGCCCGGGCGCCGTGGCTGCCGGCATGGCTCCGCCGCG